>JAJOZX010004931.1:340000-356079 GCA_023014485.1 Bathynomus jamesi | reverse complement strand
GGTGTGATCTGTTTGAAACTCCCTCCTAAACTGTCTTTGCACTTCACTGCGTTTTCACACTTCCAGTAGCATTTTAGAATGAATTTCCTTTGTTCAAAGCTTAGTCTGACTGCCATTATTAATTCTAAGGGTTTAACTTGGAAAGAAAGAAACATCAATTGAGCTATCAGCTGTTAAAGTGTGTATACATTTTTTTGGGACGCCATGTATATATATAATTTAGCGGTGGACCGGATGTCAGTTTTTCAACATCTGCGGATGCGGATTTTTAACTTCAATATCCGCGGATGCGGATATTTAGTTAATCTATCAATATAATATAGAATTATGAATATATGACATAATTTTCAAATTTCGTGATATTACTATTATGGGAGGCAATGCATAAGAATTAAAATTAATATTAATGTTTTCATTATGATAAAAATAATAACTTTCTCAAGAGTTTCAGCCACAGAAAATTCAATGAAACAAGTTTCATTCAATTTTCTGTTACCATTACCAGGTATTTATATTTTGAGGTTTATATATTTTTGTTCATTAATAACACTAGGCAACAAAGATTTTGTTACAGAAGACCAAATAGGTGCTCCTAGCTAATTTCGGTATGCTGATTTCAAATCTATAATTAGATTTTTTCTATCACGTCTAGATTTTGTGTAAAATGCAAATCACTTTTAGTAAAATTTTCTACCACGTCCAGATTTTGGTTTAATCGGCTTAATGCCAGTAATATGAAACTTGTTTCAAGGTTAAAGCATTTTTTTTGCCAACTATATACAAATTCGAACAATTTTGATAAATAAAATTTATCCCGAGTTGGCAACACTGAGTCAAGAGCATAGTAAGGGGCAACGGCCCAACGGTCAGTCGCTACGTGACAGTCAAGCAGAACGGTTGTTGAAGCTCTCTGCTGATGAGCAAGTGACAGGTTGCGGTGACTTTGTGTGTTTTTATAGCATTTGTTTTGTACTACGGTTGTGTATTTCTTTTTATTTTGCACATCGTAATAATTACTTTCTACGTTTTTTCAGATATTGCATGGTAATTCAAAATGGCATCAAATAGACGTGCTTGTGTAAATCACCCAGACAACTTTGCTTTGTCTGTGGACAATATACACCTAAGCCACAACGTAGAAACATAACACAAAGATTAAACTTGCCTACAAGTGTTATTTTGACTGTAAATTAGGAGACCAACAGAGGGACTGGGCACCACATATTTGCGTGCACAGTGCAATGCAATGTTAATAGCTTGGATGAATGGTAAAAGAAAAAGCTATGCCGTTCTCAGTCCCCATGGTTTGACGTGAGCCGAAAAATCACTTCAATGATTGTTATTTTTGTTTGACAAAGATTGCTGGTTTCACAAAGAAAAACAAATCAAAGATCACGTACCCAAACTGCGAATCAGCAATGAAACCAGTACCACATGATGAAACAAATCCACCACCAGTTCCACCAGCAACGATAACAGACAGCAGTTCATCTGAAGATTCTGCTAGTGATATAGAAAACAGGGAAAGATGGCATATATGTTCCAGATGCAAATATTTCCCCACATTTGTTAAGTCAAGCGGAGTTAAATGACTTAGTGCGCGATTTGGAATTACCAAAAGAAAAGGCAGAGTTGCTTGGTTCAAGACTTCAAGAATTTAATCTTCTCCAACCAAACACCAAAGTTTCCCATTTCCGCCATCGCCATTTGCAGTTTTCATCATTTTACTTACAGGAAGAAAACGTTTGTTTCTGTCACGATATCAGTGGTCTGATGCAAGGGATTGGCTGTCGCTATGATCCAAAAGAATGGAGACTGTTCATTGACTCTAGTAAAGCTAGCCTTAAAGCTGTATTACTGCACAACGGCAATGAAAAACCTTCAATACCTGTAGCACATGCCACTGGCCTTAATGAGACTTATGAATCGATGAAACTGCTGCTAAGACTCATCAAATATAAGGACCACACATGGAATATTTGTGGCGACCTTAAAGTTGTATCATTACTTCTTGGGTTACAGTTGGGCTACACAAAGCATATGTGCTTTTTGTGTCTATGGAACAGCAGAGATGACAAGAACCACTACAAAAAACATGATTGGCCATCTAGAACTGAACATGTTGTTGGTAAATACAATGTGAAACACCCAGCACTTATTGACCCTCAGAAAGTACATCTTCCACCACTTCACATTAAACTTTGCCTTATGAAAAATTTCGTGAAGGGTATGGATCATCAAGTAGTGGTTTCCAATATTTAAAGGATAAATTCAAAGGAATATTGACAGATGCTAAGCTAGAAGCTGGAGTTTTTCACTGGACCACAGATCCGCAGTGTCATCCACGACTCATCGTTTCCATCTAACCTAAATGAGAATGAACTAGGAGCATGGACATCTTTCGTTGAAGTTGTCAAAAATTCTTGGAAACCACAAAGCTGAAAACCACCGTAAACTCGTAGAAAACATGCTTAAATCTTATGAAATAATGGGATGCAGAATGTCTTTGAAAATTCATTTTTACATTCTCATCTTGACTTCTTCCCGGCCAACCTTGGGGCTGTAAGTGACGAGCATGGTGAGCGCTTCCACCAACAGATCTCAGTTATGGAAAACAGATACCAAGGTAATTTCAACCCAAATATGATGGGAGATTATTGTTGGTTCCTGCAGAAGGAGAGCTCGTCATCCTACAAGCGACAAAGGAAGAGGACACACCAAAGTTTCACTTAAGAACAGGAATTTGCCTTTCAGTAGTAACAACAAATACTAACGCGCTTTGGGTGGATGGTTGGGCGCAGGGGTGGTAACTCTGCCAGCAGAATTCCGCTGTCTGTCTTAAGCCAGAATAAAGGAGGAAAGACATCCCTGTTCACTAATTATTTAAGTATGCTTAACATAAAACGTGGCACGGAAAAGTAGCTTAGACGGCTTTCGTAATAGAAGCGGGTGAGAAAAAAAATGAAAAATAGGGGTTTTCGGTTACACAAAATCTGGACGTGATAGAGAAATTTTGATATCAGATCTGAAATCAGCATCACCGCTTTAGTAGGAATCAGTAGTTCACGTGTCTGTAACAAAAAAAAAGTTGAAATTTGTTGCCTAGTGTAATTAATACTTTACATGAAATGTGCATGACTGGGCCTTATAAGCTACTTTATTAGCTAATTTAATTGTAAATTGCATAATTTATTAGAGGTAATATCCGCATAACATCCGCAGTCAGAAGTGCAGATGCGGATGTTAAAAATTATGCGAATGCGGATATCCGGTCCACCACTTAATTATTAATACAATGACAGTTCATATACTAAGGATAGAAATATATACAATTGATTAGAAATGATACTGTAATGTCGAGGTTAAGTGGAGCTACAGACAGACGTTTTCGTACCAAGAAGTCCATAGCTTAGAGGATAAATGGCAGGACTCATGGATAGCTTGGATGATCGGGTTGGTTGATTTTTAATTCTTTGCATTAGACTGTATTGAGCACGTCTTGTTACCTCTGGGAAGCTCGGGACATTGCGGGTAGCAAACACTTGCGAAGCTGAGCATCTCGGGGGTAATTTATATAAGAGTCTAAAAGACCTGTTGTACAGCAAATTTAGAGTTCTGCCAGAACCTTTTTTATAATTCACCCACAGTTGCCGTCCGTATATATTACTGCAGAAAGTACGAAAGAGAGTGTCTTTAGCTTTACTTGTGTGTATATATATAAGCTTCACTTATATATATATAATGAGGCTCCAAGTAAATAAAACGAGGCAAAGAATTCAAGGATGTTTTGTAATATCTTCTACAGGGTGTCTCAAAAGTCCCTGTTTACCTATATATATTATATATATATATATAATATATATATATATATATATATATGGTGTGTGTGTGTGTGTGTGTGTGTGTGTGCACTCTGAATAATACTTATATATATATATATATATATATATATATATATATATATATATATATACAGGGTGTCCCATAAGTCCGGCATCATAGGAAAATAATAAAAAAAAGGTAAAACAAAAGCTTTTATTTACAGAACGTGCTCAATATGTCCATCATTGTTTTCAGTACACAAATTCAGACGTGATACCCAGTCAGCAAGCACACGGTGAATGATGTCAGGAGTAATGGTGTTACATACCCCAATAATGCGCTGCCGCAAATGTTGAACACTCCTAATATTTTCTGCGTATACCAGCGCTTTCAAGTGGCCCCAGACATAAAAATCTAGTGGCGTGAGATCCGGGCTTCTAGCTAGCCATTCCACAGGCCATCAACGTCCTATCCAATGACCAGGGATTTGTTGGTACAGGTATTCCCTTACTTGGGTGCTGTAATGTGCAGGAGCGCCGTCTTGCTGGAACCACGTTAGGAAATTTCCTTCTTCGTTCAAGACACTGAGAAATGCTTCTTCCTTGAGCATACGTAGGTAGGTGCCTCCAGTGACATGTTCATCGAAAAAGAGGGGGCCTATGATGCGATCCTTCCAAATGCCACACCATACCATCACCCGAGATGCACCTTGTTCCTTTGAAGAGGTATACCAGCGAGGGTTGTTTTGAGACCAGTAGCGGGTGTTCTGTCGATTTACCTCACCATTTCCATAAAAAACAGCCTCGTCACTGAACAGAATGGTGGACGGGAAATTGGCATCCCGAGCATATGAATTATGGTTTGTAGAAATAGAAAAATATTAATTTCTCCTATGATGCCGGACTTATGGGACACCCTGTGTATGTATATATATATATATATATATATATATATATATATATATATATATATATATATATATATATTGTGCACCTATATATATATATAATATATAATATATATATATATATATATATATATATATAGGTGCACAATGACTTTTGAGACAGACCTGTATTTATGTTTTGCCTCAATCCATGTATTCCGCGAGGAACAAACGAATATTTGATCCGTGAATACATTTCAAATGTTGAAAATATAGCGATATAAAGGACAATCGTTTTATATATATATATATATATATATATATATATATATATATATATATATATATATATGTGTGTGTGTGTGTGTGTGTGTGTGTGTGTGTGTGTGTGTGTGTGTAGACAAAATATATATATAAAATTTAATTTAAAATCATTATACGACGCAAAACTTAAAGTGATTGTCAATGTTGTCAAGTGCACTTTAACTTGGCGAAAGAGAGTAACTTTGATAAAAGTCAGAATTGAGAACGAAATTATTCTTCTAAAGTGTCTTATAAAATTTTAGAAATTGTCAACTTAACTTTAATAAGTTTCGCAATTTTTACTGCTAAACTTTTAGTTATAAAATATAATTAAGTCAAAAGAAAGTAATGCGACGCGAAACTCTTTAAATTACTCGAGAGATAAGATGGCAAAAAAATGTCGAGTCAACTCGAAAGTGAAACTGCACGTCGTAACTGGGAACTAAGAGAGTGAACGTCGGTGTTTGCAATCGAGGCTAAAAGGATATATAAAAAATAAAATATTCGGTATTCAAAGGTGTTATAGTCATACTGAAATGAATGGGAATAAAGGGGATAAAATTTTTAGTGTGTTTCGTCAAAAATCAATGTGATACACGATGAATTTTTTTTTTCGCTGGATTTATGACGCGCTCACTGGATTTATGACAAGCGAGTCACTGGACAAACGTAACCGTGAGTCCATCATGAATGCGTTGGATGAACAGTAAAATTTATTCGGTTCAGCAATGAGGAGAGGACGAATAAACTCTATACATAATACATTGGTTCTCTAAGCTACAGTGTAAAATGTTTTAGATTAAATTACTGAAAAAATCTGACGTCAATATATTATAGGTGCAACTGTAAAATATGGTTCTGTTTTCATGAAATATACGCTGTACATGTTCGTACTCTAAAATAACAAGCGTTTTATTCAGACGAATAAACAATCTACATTAATTAAACTACCTACAAACGTGTTCAGTAAGTTTACAGACGTGACGTAATGCTGTAATGTCCCAAAAGACATGATGTAATGTCTTAAAAGACATTTTCACTGTTTTATTTACTAACATAACTTTTCTGTTTAGGCTTAAAAATATTTTAATTATGGTTGATAGTTTGAAACTGTTTAAACCTTTTCTTCAGACATTTTCAAATAAATTTCAAAAAGTCTTGTTCCAGAGGAGTTTTCGTTCAAAAGTTTCGAGAACATACGTGAAAACTCTCTTTATATATATATATATATATATATCAGTGGCGTGCGGTGGGTACGTCTACAGGGTAAGCGGTATTGCGTGCGAGCACACGCACTATATGTACATATTATATAATTATAGTAATTATAGTAGCTAATTATAAACTTCATAACTGGCTAGTGGGTATGTACTGTAGACTATTCTGAAAAATACAGTACTGTCTTTAATATCTTTAATAAGATTTTTATTAGGGTAGGTGGCGCTTACCTAGCTTACCCTGAATGCACGCCACTGATATATATATATATATATATATATATATATATATATATATAATATATATATATAACACCCACACACCCATATATATATATATAATATATATGTGTGTGTGAGGGGGGGGGTTGTGAATTCTGTTAATTTGCAGAATATACTGTACAGCGTCTATATTTCAATTAAAATAGAACTGTAGAACAACAGGGACGACTGTAATATACTGACAACAGATTTCTTTTTTTAACGATTTGTTTTTGTGGCACTTTCAACATTACAAATTTCCTGAAATTTTGTTTTTACGAACCCTTTAATTTAACTACAGAATATTCCTTCGTGCACATTATAATATATTCAGAAACAAATATGTAATTTTTTTACCCTGACCGGATTCGAATCGCTCTCTCTGAATTATCCATAATTTGCTTGCTACGCCACCCAGTTCATGTAGAAAATATTATATGAACATTTATAAACCTCTTATTCAAAAGAAAATAAAAATGTCCTTCTTTGATGCCTGCTTTTGATGTTAAATTTAAAACAATTAATATTTTGTTTGAAAACTAATAATCAAAGCTTTTTTTTCCTATTAAAATTATGTGTAATTTTGCTAATTTTATGATAAAAATAATTTATATTTCATTAAAAAGCCTTTTCAAATCAATTAATTTTTATTCCAAATTCTATTTGCAGAGTATAACTAAAATATTGAATTTTAGGTAAATAAACTTTGAAAAAATATTCCAAAAAAATTTTCTCTGTGTAAGAGAAATTTCAAACCTCCACAATTATTCTCATAACACCCAACTATTTTGTCCCTCAAACTTTGACTACCTCACTTCCAAATTGGAATGCATTTTATCCCACTCTCCTTTTGCTAAAAATTTCCATTTTTGGATATTTCAATGTTCACCACACCTTTAGGCTTTCCTCCCTTTTCACTACCATCCTTGGTGAACTAGCTTACAACTTTTCCATCTTGAATGACCTAGAGCAGATTGTACAGCACCCTACTCGTATCCCCGATCGCCTTGGAGATAGGCCCAACATTCTGGATTTATTTCCCACTTCTCATCCTTCTTCTTACTCCGTGAAACTTTTTTCTCTGTTGGGCTCCTCCGACCACAATCTTATATCTGTTTTTTGTCCTATCGCTCCAATTCAGCCTTTGAATTTTCCCAAGAGGAGACGCCTTTGGCACTTTGGCGGCACCGAGTGGGAGGCCCTTAGACAGTACTTCTCAGATTTTCCAAGAATAATTACTGCTTCCGTGGCCGGGGCCCCTCCGAGTGTGTTAAGCACATCACGGAGGTGATTCTCTCGGGCATGGAGGCATATATTACATATCCTATTCTAACTACTAATGCAAAAAAAAAATTAGTTTAACTTTGCTTGTTTTAATGCTATTCGCAACAGAGAGGAGGCTTTCAGAAAATACCGTCGCCATCCAACTCCTGACTCTCACTCAGCTTATATTTCTGCACGGAATCGTGTGAAATCTGTTCTTCGACTCGCCAAAAGTTCTTCATCAGAAAACATGTGAAAACTTATCCAATTCTAATTTTTCTCGCTCTCTCTGGCATCTAGTCAAGAACTTCACCAATAACTTTACTTCTTTTTTCTCTCCTCTTTTCCATTCTGACGGCTCAGTTGGTGTCTCTTCTCCCGATAAAGCTGCTCTTCACTCAAACTTTCGCCTCCATTCAACCCTAGACGATTCCGGTGCTGTTCCTCCATCTCCTCCCTCGACTTTACGTCTGAAATTAAAATCTCCTTCAAAGATGTTTCTTCTGCCTTATCTGGGTTCAACTCTAGAAAGACGTACGGTCCTGATGGTGTTCCTCCTTGTTTTCAAGAACTGTTATTCTGTGCTGACACATGCCTAGGCAAACTCTTTCGTCTTTGTCTTTCATCTGGTACTTTTCCTTCCTGCTGGAAGTTCGCTTTCATTCAGTCTGTCTCAAAGAAGGGTGACCGCTCTCAGCCTCCAATTGTCGTCCAATTGCTTTGATTTCTTGTCTTCCTAAAGTTTTTTAACCTATCCTTGATAAAAAACAACAACTTTTAAACACCTCTCTTATCACAATCTTTCAGATCGTCAGTATGGGTTCCGCGAGGGACGCTCTACTGGCGATCTTTTGCATATCTCTGACTCTTGGTCACCCTTCTTTCGGGATTTCGGCGAAACCTTTGCTATTGCACTAGAAATATCAAAAGCTTTAGATAGAGTCTGGCGCAAACCTTTAATTTCGAAACTGCCCTCCTTCGGTTTCTATCCTTTTATGTGCCTTCATCTCTGATTTCCTTTCTGGTCGATCTATCATATAACTGTGGTTGTACAGTAGATGCCCTAAAGCTATTGATAGTGGTGTCCCTTAGAGCTCCGTCCCATTACCCACCATTTTCCTTTTATATATTAATGATCTATTAAATCGCACTTCCTCTCCTATCCACTACTATGCCGGTGATTCCACTCCCCACTTCTCACCGCTTCACAAAGGGTCCCTCTCAAAAGTCACTCCATGCTTCGCGTAGGACGACTATGGTACACCTGACTTCTGATCTTTCTACTATCTCTGACTGGGACAGAGAAAACCTTGTGGCTTTCAACACCTCAAACACTCAGTTTCTTCATCTTCTACTTGTCACAATCTTCCACAGGACTATCCCCTTACCTTCAACAATACACAATTCAATCCTTCCT
This sequence comes from Bathynomus jamesi, assembly GCA_023014485.1. Taxonomy (NCBI): domain Eukaryota; kingdom Metazoa; phylum Arthropoda; class Malacostraca; order Isopoda; family Cirolanidae; genus Bathynomus; species Bathynomus jamesi. The sequence goes on along the minus strand of JAJOZX010004931.1, from coordinate 346,910 downwards.
CTTCTTTTAACATGCTTGGCGTTTCCTTTTCTCATGAACTTTCCTGGAAACATCACATATACTCTCTTTCCAAAACAGCTTTTAAGAGGTTAATTAGGTGTGCTGCACTGGCTCCGCAGTTTATTCACCCATCTCAGTTGCTCTCTCTGTACAGGGGTTTTGTCTGCCTCTGTATGGAGTACGCTTCTCATGTTCATGTGTGGGGTGGGTGAACCCACGCAGCTCTATTGACAGGGTGGAATCAAAGGCTTTTCGTCTCATCAATTCCCAACCTCTTACTGATTGTTTCAATCCCTCTCTCTTCGCCACAATGTTTCCTCAATCTTTCTTTACTATCGCTAATATAAAGGACACTGCTCTTCTGACCCCTCTAGCTGCATGCTTCCTCTTTTAAAGAGAGCACTAGTACCAGACTTTCGACACATTCTCATTCCTTTTCTGTCCAACTCTCTAACACAAGGGTTAATCGGTATTTTCAATCTTTCATCTACTCATCTCTGGAACAATCTTCCTCAACCCATCTTTCCCCCTGTCTATGACCTCCGATCTTTCAAACGAAGAGTGTTCGGGTATCCCGAAAATCCCGGACCTTGAATTTGGCTCTCTTCTTCCCTATATGTTGGAAGGGGGGGGGAGTTTTTGCGGGCATTCACTCTTGTTCCTTCCTTCCTGCATAAAAAAAAAAAAATTAAAAAACATTTTGTGGCAAAATAACATTTCAGCGATATTCATCTCACACACTCTTCACTCCTCTCAAAAAAAAAAATCTCCCTATGAATCAGAAATGCAAACATGCATGTTACAACCTTATTAAAGGATAATGTAAAAGTTATAATGAAATACAGACTTGTTCTTTCATATCTGACACTTTGATTAACAAACCCATATTCAACTTGACACTAAAATGAGATGCGCCCTTCTATAATTTCAAAACAATGTTTAATTCAGGGTGAATTCAGCAAATATCTAAGTTTTAATAAAGCATTAAAAGGACACATTTTTAAATAATAATATGTTCATAACAACCTTACAAATAATTGTTCATGACAACCTCACAAATATAATGTGTGTAATTGAATATATAGTAGTTAAGTTAGAGTTAAATGAAGGAATTCTAATATAAAAATACAATTCCAGGGAATTCATTTAGGCTTCATGGAGTAAATTTGAACGAAACTTGGTATCAATTAAGTTTAATTTATCTTTAATTTAAATTTCAAATAGACGGAAATGGTTAACAAAAGAAAGACGAATTACGTCTACAGATTGATGGAATTCAGTTAGTCTGTATAAAATCTTGAGGGAAAATTGTATTTCAAAAAACGATGTTTATTTTTAGGCAGGAAGGAGGGGCCAAGGGCAAATGCCGCGCAAAAGTGCCCCTCCCATAGAAGAAGAAAAGAGCCAAAATCAAGGTCCGGGGATTTTCGAGATGACTAGACACTCTGCGCTTGAAAGATGGGAAGTCATAGACAGGAGGAAAGATGAATTGAGGAAGGTTGTTCCAGATTTGACCGGTTGAGTAGATGAAAGACTGAAAATACCGATTAACCCTTGCATTAGATAGTTGGACAGAAAAGGAATGAGAAAATGTAGAAAGTCTGGTACTGCGTGCTCTCCTTAAAGGAGGAGGCATGCAGTTAGAGAGTTCAGAAAAACAGTGTCCGTTATAATAGCGATAGTAAAGAGAGAGTAAGGCAACATTGCGACGAAGAGAGAGATTGAGGACAATCAATAAGAGGCGGGGAATTGATGAGACGAAAAGCCTTTGATTCCACACAGTCAAGTACGGCTGTGTGGGTTGAACCACCCCACACATGAGAAGCATACTCATACAGGGGCGAACAAGACCCCTGTACAGAGACAGCAACTGAATGGGGTGAAGAAACCGCGGAGGCGGTACAGCACACCCAACCGGATCTTTTCCGTTTGACTGCCGCCATTGAAACATAAGAGGTGAGTGCCCCCAGCCTTCTTTACTTAGCCTTATAAGGCTAACTAACGAAAATATCACGACCTAACCTAACCAATCGTTAGGTCAACTGTACGACCTTGACGATTGGTTAGGTTAGGTCGTGATATTTTCGTTAGTTAGCCTTATAAGGCTAAGTAAAGAAGGCTGGGGGCACTCACCTCTTATGTTTCAATGGCGGCAGTCAAACGGAAAAGATCCGGTTGGGTGTGCTGTACCGCCTCCGCGGTTTCTTCACCCCATTCAGTTGCTGTCTCTGTACAGGGGTCTTGTTCGCCCCTGTATGAGTATGCTTCTCATGTGTTGGGTGGTTCAACCCACACAGCCGTACTTGACTGTGTGGAATCAAAGGCTTTTCGTCTCATCAATTCCCCGCCTCTTATTGATTGTCCTCAATCTCTCTCTTCGTCGCAATGTTGCCTTACTCTCTCTTTACTATCGCTATTATAACGGACACTGTTTTTCTGAACTCTCTAACTGCATGCCTCCTCCTTTAAGGAGAGCACGCAGTACCAGACTTTCTACATTTTCTCATTCCTTTCTGTCCAACTATCTAATGCAAGGGTTAATCGGTATTTTCAGTCTTTCATCTACTCAACCGGTCAAATCTGGAACAACCTTCCTCAATTCATCTTTCCTCCTGTCTATGACTTCCCATCTTTCAAGCGCAGAGTGTCTAGTCATCTCGAAAACCCCGGACCTTGATTTTGGCTCTTTTCTTCTTCTATGGGAGGGGCACTTTTGCGGGCATTTGCCCTTGGCCCCTCCTTCCTGCCTAAAAATAAACATCGTTTTTGAAATACAATTTTCCCTCAAGATTTTATACAGACTAACTGAATTCCATCAATCTGTAGACGTAATTCGTCTTTCTTTTGTTAACCATTTCCGTCTATTTGAAATTTAAATTAAAGATAAATTAAACTTAATTGATACCAAGTTTCGTTCAAATTTACTCCATGAAGCCTAAATGAATTCCCTGGAATTGTATTTTTATATTAGAATTCCTTCATTTAACTCTAACTTAACTACTATATATTCAATTACACACATTATATTTGTGAGGTTGTCATGAACAATTATTTGTAAGGTTGTTATGAACATATTATTATTTAAAAATGTGTCCTTTTAATGCTTTATTAAAACTTAGATATTTGCTGAATTCACCCTGAATTAAACATTGTTTTGAAATTATAGAAGGGCACATCTCATTTTAGTGTCAAGTTGAATATGGGTTTGTTAATCAAAGTGTCAGATATGAAAGAACAAGTCTGTATTTCATTATAACTTTTACATTATCCTTTAATAAGGTTGTAACATGCATGTTTGCATTTCTGATTCATAGGGAGATTTTTTTTTTTTGAGAGGAGTGAAGAGAGTGTGTGAGATGAATATCGCTGAAATGTTATTTTGCCACAAAATGTTTTTTTAATTTTTTTTATTTTTATGCAGGAAGGAAGGAACAAGAGTGAATGCCCGCAAAAACTCCCCCCCCCCTTCCAACATATAGGGGAAGAAGAGAGCCAAATTCAAGGTCCGGGATTTTCGGGATACCCGAACACTCTTCGTTTGAAAGATCGGAGGTCATAGACAGGGGGAAAGATGGGTTGAGGAAGATTGTTCCAGAGATGAGTAGATGAAAGATTGAAAATACCGATTAACCCTTGTGTTAGAGAGTTGGACAGAAAAGGAATGAGAATGTGTCGAAAGTCTGGTACTAGTGCTCTCTTTAAAAGAGGAAGCATGCAGCTAGAGGGGTCAGAAGAGCAGTGTCCTTTATATTAGCGATAGTAAAGAAAGATTGAGGAAACATTGTGGCGAAGAGAGAGGGATTGAAACAATCAGTAAGAGGTTGGGAATTGATGAGACGAAAAGCCTTTGATTCCACCCTGTCAAGTAGAGCTGCGTGGGTTCACCCACCCCACACATGAACATGAGAAGCGTACTCCATACAGAGGCAGACAAAACCCCTGTACAGAGAGAGCAACTGAGATGGGTGAATGAAAACTGCGGAGCCAGTGCAGCACACCTAATTAACCTCTTAAAAGCTGTTTTGGAAAGAGAGTATATGTGATGTTTCCAGGAAAGTTCATGAGAAAAGGAAACGCCAAGCATGTTAAAAGAAGAGGAAGGATTGAATTGTGTATTGTTGAAGGTAAGGGGATAGTCCTGTGGAAGATTGTGACAAGTAGACAGATGAAGAAACTGAGTGTTTGAGGTGTTGAAAGCCACAAGGTTTTCTCTGTCCCAGTCAGAGATAGTAGAAAGATCAGAAGTCAGGTGTACCATAGTCGTCCTACGCGAAGCATGGAGTGACTTTTGAGAGGGACCCTTTGTGAAGCGGTGGAGAAGTGGGGAGTGGAATCACCGGCATAGTAGTGGATAGGAGAGGAAGTGCGATTTAATAGATCATTAATATATAAAAGGAAAATGGTGGGTAATGGGACGGAGCTCTAAGGGACACCACTATCAATAGCTTTAGGGCATCTACTGTACAACCACAGTTATATGATAGATCGACCAGAAAGGAAATCAGAGATGAAGGCACATAAAAGGATAGAAACCGAAGGAGGGCAGTTTCGAAATTAAAGGTTTGCGCCAGACTCTATCTAAAGCTTTTGATATTTCTAGTGCAATAGCAAAGGTTTCGCCGAAATCCCGAAAGAAGGGTGACCAAGAGTCAGAGATATGCAAAAAGATCGCCAGTAGAGCGTCCCTCGCGGAACCCATACTGACGATCTGAAAGATTGTGATAAGAGAGGTGTTTAAAAGTTGTTGTTTTTTATCAAGGATAGGTTAAAAAACTTTAGGAAGACAAGAAATCAAAGCAATTGGACGACAATTGGAGGCTGAGAGCGGTCACCCTTCTTTGAGACAGACTGAATGAAAGCGAACTTCCAGCAGGAAGGAAAAGTACCAGATGAAAGACAAAGACGAAAGAGTTTGCCTAGGCATGTGTCAGCACAGAATAACAGTTCTTGAAAACAACAGGAGGAACACCATCAGGACCGTACGTCTTTCTAGAGTTGAACCCAGATAAGGCAGAAGAAACATCTTTGAAGGAGATTTTAATTTCAGACGTAAAGTCGAGGGAGGAGATGGAGGAACAGCACCGGAATCGTCTAGGGTTGAATGGAGGCGAAAGTTTGAGTGAAGAGCAGCTTTATCGGGAGAAGAGACACCAACTGAGCCGTCAGAATGGAAAAGAGGAGAGAAAAAAGAAGTAAAGTTATTGGTGAAGTTCTTGACTAGATGCCAGAGAGAGCGAGAAAAATTAGAATTGGATAAGTTTTCACATGTTTTTCTGATGAAGGAACTTTTGGCGAGTCGAAGAACAGATTTCACACGATTCCGTGCAGAAATATAAGCTGAGTGAGAGTCAGGAGTTGGATGGCGACGGTATTTTCTGAAAGCCTCCTCTCTGTTGCGAATAGCATTAAAACAAGCAAAGTTAAACTAATTTTTTTTTGCATTAGTAGTTAGAATAGGATATGTAATATATGCCTCCATGCCCGAGAGAATCACCTCCGTGATGTGCTTAACACACTCGGAGGGGCCCCGGCCACGGAAGCAGTAATTATTCTTGGAAAATCTGAGAAGTACTGTCTAAGGGCCTCCCACTCGGTGCCGCCAAGTGCCAAAGGCGTCTCCTCTTGGGAAAATTCAAAGGCTGAATTGGAGCGATAGGACAAAAAAAACAGATATAAGATTGTGGTCGGAGGAGCCAACAGAGAAAAAAGTTTCACGGAGTAAGAAGAAGGATGAGAAGTGGGAAATAAATCCAGAATGTTGGGCCTATCTCCAAGGCGATCGGGGATACGAGTAGGGTGCTGTACAATCTGCTCTAGGTCATTCAAGATGGAAAAGTTGTAAGCTAGTTCACCAAGGATGGTAGTGAAAAGGGAGGAAAAGCCTAAAGGTGGTGGTGAACATTGAAATATCCAAAAATGGAAAATTTTTAGCAAAAGGAGAGTGGGATAAAATGCATTCCAATTTGGAAGTGAGGTAGTCAAAGTTTGAGGGACAAAATAGTTGGGTGTTATGAGAATAATTGTGGAGGTTTGAAATTTCTCTTAACAGAGAAAATTTTTTGGAATATTTTTTCAAAGTTTATTTACCTAAAATTCAATATTTTAGTTATACTCTGCAAAATAGAATTTTGGAATAAAAATTAATTGATTGAAAAGGCTTTTAATGAAATATAAATTATTTTATCATAAAATTAGCAAAATTACACATAATTTTAATAGGAAAAAAAAGCTTTGATTATTAGTTTTCAAACAAAATATTAATTGTTTAAATTTAACATCAAAAGCAGGCATCAAAGAAGGACATTTTTATTTTCTTTTGAATAAGAGGTTTATAAATGTTCATATAATATTTTCTACATGAACTGGGTGGCGTAGCAAGCAAATTATGGATAATTCAGAGAGAGCGATTCGAATCCGGTCAGGGTAAAAAAATTACATATTTGTTTCTGAATATATTATAATGTGCACGAAGGAATATTCTGTAGTTAAATTAAAGGGTTCGTAAAACAAAATTTCAGGAAATTTGTAATGTTGAAAGTGCCACAAAAAACAAATCGTTAAAAAAAGAAATCTGTTGTCAGTATATTACAGTCGTCCCTGTTGTTCTACAGTTCTATTTTAATTGAAATATAGACGCTGTACAGTATATTCTGCAAATTAACAGAATTCACAACCCCCCCCCTCACACACACATATATATATATATATAATATATATGGGTGTGTGGGTGTTATATATATATATATTATATATATATATATATTATATATATATATATATATATATATATATATCAGTGGCGTGCATTCAGGGTAAGCTAGGTAAGCGCCACCTACCCTAATAAAAATCTTATTAAAGATATTAAAGACAGTACTGTATTTTTCAGAATAGTCTACAGTACATACCCACT
>JAJOZX010004931.1:252500-335000 GCA_023014485.1 Bathynomus jamesi | reverse complement strand
GCAATCTTTGTCAAACAAAAATAACAATCATTGAAGTGATTTTTCGGCTCACGTCAAACCATGGGGACTGAGAACGGCATAGCTTTTCTTTTACCATTCATCCAAGCTATTAACATTGCATTGCACTGTGCACAGCAAATATGTGGTGCCCAGTCCCTCTGTTGGTCTCCTAATTTACAGTCAAAATAACACTTGTAGGCAAGTTTAATCTTTGTTGTTATGTTTCTACGTTGTGGCTTAGGTGTATATTGTCCACAGACAAAGCAGAAGTTGTCTGGGTGATTTACACAAGCACGTCTATTTGATGCCATTTTGAATTACCATGCAATATCTGAAAAAACGTAGAAAGTAATTATTACGATGTGCAAAATAAAAAGAAATACACACCGTAGTACAAAACAAATGCTATAAAAACACACAAGTCACCGCAACCTGTCACTTGCTCATCAGCAGAGAGCTTCAACAACCGTTCTGCTTGACTGTCACGTAGCGACTGACCGTTGGGCCGTTGCCCCTTACTATGCTCTTGACTCAGTGTTGCCAACTCGGGATAAATTTTATTTATCAAAATTGTTCGAATTTGTATATAGTTGGCAAAAAAAAATGCTTTAACCTTGAAAAGCAAGTTTCATATTACTGGCATTAAGCCGATTAAAACCAAAATCTGGACGTGGTAGAAAATTTTACTAAAAGTGATTTGCATTTTACACAAAATCTAGACGTGATAGAAAAAATCTAATTATAGATTTGAAATCAGCATACCGAAATTAGCTAGGAGCACCTATTTGGTCTTCTGTAACAAAATCTTTGTTGCCTAGTGTTATTAATGAACAAAAATATAAACCTCAAAATATAAATACCTGGTAAGTGGTAACAGAAAATTGAATGAAACTTGTTTCATTGAATTTTCTGTGGCTGAAACTCTTGAGAAAGTTATTATTTTTATCATAATGAAAACATTAATATTAATTTTAATTCTTATGCATTGCCTCCCATAATAGTAATATCACGAAATTTGAAAAATTATGTCATATATTCATAATTCTATATTATATTGATAGATTAACTAAATATCCGCATCCGCGGATATTGAAGTTAAAAATCCGCATCCGCAGATGTTGAAAAACTGACATCCGGTCCACCGCTAAATTATATATATACATGGCGTCCCAAAAAAATGTATACACACTTTAACAGCTGATAGCTCAATTGATGTTTCTTTCTTTCCAAGTTAAACCCATTAGAATTAATAATGGCAGTCAGACTAAGCTTTGAACAAAGGAAATTCATTCTAAAATGCTACTGGAAGTGTGAAAACGCAGTTGAAGTGCAAAGACAGTTTAGGAGGGAGTTTCAAACAGATCCACCAACGCGACTTACCATCACTCGAATTAGAGATAAGTTTGAAGCCGATTGAACTGTTCAGAATGTCCACAAGAAGCGTTCCGGAAGACCACGGACATCGACAAGCCCCCAAAGCAAGAAAGAGTACTGGAAACGTATCACCAAAGTCCAAGAAAATCTGTGCGGCAAGCGAGTCGTGAGGTAGGAATTTCAGAATCGTCTGTCCAACGCATTTTGAAGCGCTGTCAATGGAAAAGTTACATTCCAAGATTAGTCCATGCTATTAATGAAGATGATGATCCGGACCGAAGAGTGGAGTATTGCGAGTGGTACTTGGCACGATGTGGATGTGGATTGGACGAAGGGGTTTCGTAGAATACCCTCCGCGTTCACCAGACCTCACACCACTAGACTTTTTTTTATGGGGATACTTAAAAGACAAAGTCTACGCTATAAAACCTGCAACAGTCGCTGAATTGAGAGCAGCCATTGAACGAGAATGCACACAAATACCAAACGAAATGTTTCGTGATGTTTGCGATTCCATTGCTTCGCGTTATCAGCAGTGCCTGGACCAGAACGGACGTCAGTTTGAAAACAGGCGTTGACAAAACAATTAAATAATGTCTGTAGATTCTATTACATTTTGAAAATGAAATGTATTTTAATAAACACTGCCTTTATAATTATTTAAAGTGTGTATACATTTTTTTGGGACGCCCTGTAAATATATATATATATATATATATATATATATATATATATAATATATATATATATATATATATATATATATATATATATATATACATATGATACACACAGACAGTGCATGGAACAAGGAACTCTTCTGGGATAATTAAATCCACTATAGTCCGAATAAGTAATGGTAAATGACAAATACCATAGTTTTTCTTTTTCATGATGCTAGCCCGACGTTGGCAACGGGTCACTCGCAAAGAGGTCCCATAAATATAGCTTCCCTCACCAGCTATCTGCAAAGCAGACAGAAGAGTTCCTTGTTCCATGCACTGTCTGTGTGTATCATAAAAAACTCAGGGGACCATTCTGAGTTCATTCCCATATATATATATATATATATATAATTTAGTGGTGGACCTGATGTCGGTTTTTCAACATCTGCGGATGCGGATGCGGATTTTATATATAGTGTGTGTGTGTGTGTGTGTGTGTGTGTGTGTGTGTGTTACGCGTAATCGGTGAAATTGCATATTTCATGAAATAAACAAAATATTGCTTATGCCGTGAAATTGGCAGTCCATCTGCCAAATTCATGAAATAAGCAAAATTATTGCTTATTTCATGAAATACACAATTTTGTTCTGCCAGTTTCATGAAATAGGCAGAGGAAAAACTGAGAGTTCAACTGTAAGTTGCAAACTATATTTAAAGCAAAATATACTTACTGTAAAACAAAATGTACAGGTAAGTACCTAACCTATTTTGATGCGTTTTTGCGCGTATGGCGTAGCCTCGTAGGTGGCACGAGCTGTTGTTACAAAGTTTTCCAGCTTTTAGACAGGAGCATCTTTCGGTTAGATAGCTGGTTCGGCAGTTAGGTTAGGTTAGGTTAGGTGTGGTTATGAAATGCTTGATATTTTGCGATAATATTTTAGTTTAACTTTAATTAAATGGCAAAAACTCAATTCTGATAAAAATTAACAAACCTTTTAGGGGTACACGCACCGTTGTGAATTTTTAATAGAAAAGAGTAGCTATATGCGCACGGCTGCTTAAGCATTTCCTAATCAAACCTAACCACACTTAATCTAACCTAACCTAACCACACTTAACCTGACCTAACCTAACCTAACCACACCTAATCTAACCTAACCTAATTGCCGAACTAGTTATCTAACCAAACGATGCTCCTATCTAAAGGCTGGAAACCTTTGTGCCACCCACGTCATACGTGCAAAAACGCATCAAAATATACTTGCCTATATATACAGGGTGTCCCATTAGTCTGGAACCATAGGGTAAAATAAGTAATTCATGTTTTGCCGTTACCATCCTCGCTCATTTCACAAACAGTCCCCAAAAGTCTCTTCGGCGTTTGTATTGCCGTTTTTATCATTTTGCCCTATGATTTCAGACTTACGGGACACCCTGTATATTGCTTTAAGTATATCTTCCTTTAAATATAGTTTGCAACTTACAGTTGAGCTCTCAGTTTTTCCTCTGCCTATTTCATGAAATAAACACTATTTTGCCTATTTCATGAAAACGAATTTCACCGATTAATATACAGGGTAGCCCATAAGTCCCAGTCGGTTATAATTAAAGCGAAAATAAAAAAAATCCAACAAAGTAAAAAGTTTATAATAAGTTAAGAAATATTTATTGATTATTGAAACTGGAAAATATAACCATCTCGACAAATATTCCTTCCTTAGTAATCGATTACGTCAGTGCGAACTCCGCTAGATGGATTTTCGCTTTAATTATAACCGATTGAAACTTATGGGCCACCCTGTACAGGAAACTAAAAACATTCCGAAATTTGAAAAGTTTAAAAGAGGCTTTCTGATGCATGTGTCCTCCCTGTCTGTCACTCCTCCGCGTTGACAAAACTGGAACAAGAATCAATAACGACGAAGCGCTTACCAAAAGTTGAGGTTAAAGGCCTATTTTGGTTAAAAGGAAGCCGAATTGAAGTAGTCAGAAAGTAATAACTGAAAATAAAACAAAACTGACTCCTCGTAAGATCTCGAATTTTCTGAGTATTAGAAAACAGTCAGTCTCTCTTTACTATTTCACTGTAATTAAAATAATTTTTAAAATTGGCTGTAACGGAATTCCTATGCTCGAGTTTGTTATATTATTAATTATAAGAAGAAAATATTTGAGTGAATTTTCTTCTGAACTCAAAATTGGATGTTTTAAGTATGAGATCCATTCTCTGGATGTCATTTACATACCAAAAAAAGCAACTGAACAGAACACTGTTAACATCTGTGCCATTATTGTCCAATTCAGGCCATTTTCATTGCTATTTGCGGTCCGACAAAGTGAATGTTCAAAGTGAGAAGTGTCGACGTAACCTAAAATAACCTAACCTAACCTAGCTTAACATTAAACTAATTTAACCCAGAACAAAATCTGAAGGTGAGAAACGGAATGGTATAAAGTAGGAAAAGACCCGCTATGCCCATTCTGGTTTATTCTCCTCTCCAAGTCACTCGTTTCACGTACATCTGTCTGCGAGAAGTGAGAACAAGGCAGAACACACGTGCCAGGATTCGGCGAATCATCGAGGGCTCTGCCTAAGATCTTCCACTTCTATCTTATTCTCCTACTGAGAACTATTCATTTCGTCGACATCATTTACAGGAACCAAATAATTCAATTTGGTAATTTTTTACGTCTGAGAACGTGTTTATGTTTGGGAAAAGAAAGGCAACTCTTTTTATAGAAATATGACATAAATATTGCATTCATTTTAACATGGCAAATATACAACAAATTATAAGACAGTTTAGTTTATTTTTCCCTAAATTGGTCCTCGAGACTTTGGCTTTACTGGACTCTCATTGTAAGTAAAAGATTATTATTATTATTATTATTATTATGATTATTATTATTATTATTACAGTAGTAGTAGTAGTAGCAGTAGTAGTAGTAGTATAGTGGAGTGATGAATGATCACATATATATTATGTGCTAAGGATTACACTAATAATTATGCATAAAGAAGTCAACAATGATGACTTCCTTGTGCTGTTTACCAACGGGAGAGAGGAGCGAATTTATCTCAGGCGTTGTAAGTTTGGAAAGCGTTGGGTGTAAATTGCTATTAAGTAATGAAGGTGTAGTTGTAACTTTACAAACATGATTAACACCCCTTTAAAAAATTGCTCGAACCACTACAAATAAACAAATTTGATTTTACATAATGAAAAATAACCCGTACCAGGATTCGAACACGGAATCTTTGAATCGTTGAACGCAAGAGATTTGAATGAAATGCTGCCAGTGGCTCAAGTACAAGGAAGGTTGGCACCCAACTAACCTCTGAATGTGGAAAAATTGTTTTTTTTTTCGGACGTTTAAATGAGCATCAGATGGTGTTAATTTTTAACTCCACTGGAGTCAGAAGATGAGGGTTCGATCCCTGGATGGGCAATTTTTACCTAATGCAAAATCGTGGGTATCCATGCATGATATTCCATATATTGTATATATATTAGTGATGTAAGGTGCATACTGCAGATATGGAAACGTTATAATGTCATAACATCCGCAAACATCCGCATTGCAAAGTGCGGATACGGATGCGGGTGCGGATGTCAGAAATCTTGCGAATGCGGATGTCACATACGTCACTAATATTATTCTTTATTACTGCCTTGTTACGTTAATTAAAAATTTCCATCATTATTACAAGGAATACACACGAAACTGGTCTGTAATTTATACAATTTACCAATATTCACAGTGTTTGACTGAAAATTAGGATGTTTTCTTAAAAGTGATCACAATTAAGGGAAAAACGTCTGGTTTTCAGACTCTCGTCTTAAAAATGAACATAACAACGAAATTATGTTTATAAATAACGCAGAAGTTACGACTTCATGTTTATGAAAGACAATTACATTTTTTATTTATATTTTTCTGAGAAAATAAATGCATCTGCAAACATTTAAACAGACCGTATGGCGGAGTGCAGATGTTTTTACGTGATGAGAGTGCATAATGGAACATAAACATTATGGCTGCTCTGGGGAGAGAGAGAGAGAGAGAGAAGAGAGAGAGAGAGAGAGAGAGAGAGATATGTTATACAAGGCTATTTACGTTCCCTGTCTATATAATACATCCTCTGTGAATATTTTCATAAACTCTTGTTTACACACACACACACACATATATATATATATATATATATATAGACACGGTTTTTTTTTTGCGAAATCGGTCTTTTTGCAAATTCTCCGGTCAGTTTGCAAAGAAACCAAAACAATAGTAATTTTACAAAATTACCTTAAATGTTTGATCATTTTGCAAAAACACAAAAATCGGTCAATTTGCAAAACACCAATAATCTTGTCGGTGTATTTGCAAAATCTCCAAACAGGTGAGAGCTACTGTCACTCAGACCTTTAAACTATCTTGTGAGGTGACCTCTGCGACACCAGGGTAAGCATTCGTGCCTCAGCTGAGCTCTCATCGTGACGAACAGTGTCATTGTGGTTAGGTTAGGTTAGGTTAGGAGCTAGAAGGTTCTACAGTATTATTGGTGATTTTGCAAATTGACCGATTTTGTGTTTTTTTGCAAAATGATCAAATTTAAGGTATTTTGTAAAATTACTATTGTTTTGGTTTCTTTGCAAACTGACCGGAGAATTTGCAAAAAGACCGATTTCGCAAAAAAACGTAACATATACACTGAAAATAGAAATTGGCAGTCATTAAAACGCTGTTATGTCGTACTTACAGTCTATATTCTTCTTGAAAACACCTTGATACAGAAATAACGACGAGAATGAAAAAAAATCAGTAAACCAGCAAATTTCCGCAAAGCATAACAGAACGAAACATAAAAGCTTCATTAAAAAGATGTATCAGAGTAAATTGAAAGGAAACAATAAGAAAAAGATTTGCGTACTTACAACTATTGAAGAATGAAGCAAGTTAAAAATGATACTAACCCATTATTACATTTAAATCAAAATTTGAAGTTATCAGTGTAATAATTAAACCACCCAAACTCAGATACAGGTTTTGGATTAGATTCAAAAAAATCTTGTATTTGGCACACACCAACCAATTTCCTGGTAAAGAACAATATATATATATATATATATATATATATATATATCCTTTGGTTAGCTTCCGCTCGAATTGTTCATTCTGACAAAGTCAAACTTTTTACTCACCTTAGACTACAGTTTAACGTGGAATCCGAACCACGCCCCACCAGCAACTCAGCGTCTTAACCACTAGGCCACCCATGGTACCCATTTATCTACCAACCATTTTTTTTTTTTATTGTGTGAAGGATGAACATCTGGGTTTTTCTGCCCGCCGGCTGCCGTCACCGGGTCTCGATCCCAGGGCCGATGAATTCGTAGTCAGCGACGCTACCACTACATCACCGATGCGTGTATATATATATTAATTATTAATACATCAAGTGTTTGTAATTATTTCATGAATGATCTGAAATAACTGCTCTGTAAACTTTTATAAACAAAATATTATTTCGAAAATGCCCAAAATGGCTACTGAGAGAGTCAGCCGAAAGCAATGAAGAAAGACGAAGTTTTTAATCCAAATAAAGGATACAAAATCTTGTAATAGTTTAAATATATTTTAATTATGGTTCATACGTATGAAAGTGTTTAAAACTTTTGTTTTGTTATTTTCAAATCAATTTCAAGAAGTCTTACTTCAGATGAATAGCTTTCGTTCAAAAGTTTTGAGAACATGTGTGAAAACTCTCTTGAAGATAGTTACACACACACACACACACACACACACACACACACACACAAATATATGTTACAGGGACTCTGTGTAACTAGGGATTTCATGAAATCCCTAAAATGTTCAGGGATTTCATATAAGGTTAAGTCGTGATATTTTCGTTAAACCTACTGGAAAATTATTGAATGCCCGGTTAGGTCAACTGTACGCCCTTGACGATTGGCTAGGTTGTTGTCGTTTTATTTTCGTTAAAACGAACGAAATATCGCGACTTAACATTACATGAAATCCCTGAACATTTTAGGGATTTCATGAAATCCGTAGTTACACGGATTCCCTGTAACATACCGTATATATGGCGCTCAAGAAGGACTATATTTATTTTGTAATAACCCTCAGTAATTTGATTTAAAAAACAATTAAAATCAGACACAAATATGACAATTAAAATCAGACACAAATATAA
Organism: Bathynomus jamesi; assembly: GCA_023014485.1. Classification (NCBI taxonomy): domain Eukaryota; kingdom Metazoa; phylum Arthropoda; class Malacostraca; order Isopoda; family Cirolanidae; genus Bathynomus; species Bathynomus jamesi. Next base: position 326,743 of record JAJOZX010004931.1, on the reverse strand, counting down.
TGTACAAAAATTAGAATAATTTATTTATACTCGTATATATATATATATAATATATATATATATATATATATATATATCAACGTAAAGAACGACGCTGTATAGAGGAGATATTCCGCGCAAGATGAGAGAGAGAGAACGAAACAAATGAAAAAATGAGGTAAACCACCCGGGAATCGAACCCGGGATCTTCCGGTGCCGGTCAGATATGATAACCATTACACCATGGGCCTCACTCATTCAAATGTCGTAATTCCTCTACATACGCGCAGAAACCAATGCCCCAAGGGGGCACCTCCCGCATGCCGTAACATTATATACATTTAACTGCAAACACGCAGTATAATTAACATAAAGAACGACGCTTGTATAGGAGATATTCCGCGCAAGAGAGAGAGAGAACGAAACAAATGAAAAAATGAGGTAACCACCCGGGAATCGAACCCGTGATCTTCCGATTGCCGGTCAGATATTACGACATTTGAATGAGTGAGGCCCATGGTGTAATGGTTATCATATCTGACCGGCAATCGGAAGATCCCGGGTTCGATTCCCGGGTGGTTACCTCATTTTTTCATTTGTTTCGTTCTCTCTCTCTCATCTTGCGCGGAATATCTCCTATACAAGCGTCGTTCTTTACGTTAATTATACTGCGTGTTTGCAGTTATATATATATATATATATATATATATATATATATATATATATATATATATAATTTATATATATAGAGGTGGCCCATAAGTCCAAATCGGTTATAATTAAAGCGAAAATACAAAAAAAAAGTTTAGAATACGTTTCGAATATTTATTGATAATTTAAAAAAAAAATCCGGTAGATGGATTTTAGCTTTAATTATAACCGATTAGAACTTATGCGCTACCTATATATATATATATATATATATACACACACACACTCGTATATTAGCATATATGCACAAATACGTATATAAATAACACGTACACTTGTTGCGGCAGACTATTGAATACAGTTATAAGAAAACGAAACCAACAAGCCTTAGCTTTTCATGACTGGGTGCCAAATAATCTGACTTTCCATGGCACTACTCTTCTTTAAAAAAAAAGAAAAAAGAAAAAAGAAAATTATTAACTAGAAAATTGAAAATAATAATAAACAATTGTTTTATTCCCCAGTCATTTTATAGCAATAATTAAAATTGAAATTGTTTATTATACAAAAGATAGCACAGAGAGAGAGAGAGAGAGAGAGAGAGAGAGAGAGAGAGAGAGAGAGAGAGAGAGAGATACCAAAAGCAATTTTTCTTTCAGGAAAGAACATAAAATTTTAAATTTTACATCTCCAAAAACGAAAAATATGAGGCAATGAGACTTACCTTTCATGGCAGTAATTACTAACATACATTATTCGCTAGCGGTCGTAGCTCAGTGAGTAATACCATTTCTTTACCGGGTAAGAAATGGGACGTCTGGTGAATATCATAAATGTTTTGTACATGTTTTGTAAATGTTTATGAACGTTTGCTTGATGATTCCATACAATGGGTAGTTGGCCTGGGGGTTATGCCATTTTCTGGATCTCCAAAGTGATTATTATTATTATTATTATTATTATATACAGGGTGTCCCACAAGTCCGACATCATAGGAAAAATAATAAAAAAAGGCGAAACAAAAGCTTTTATTTACAGAACGTGCTCAATATGTCCCCATTTGTTTTCAATACACAAATTCAGACGTGATACCCAGTCAGCAAGCACACGGTGAATGATGTCAGAGTAATGGTGTTACATGCCCCAATAATGCGCTGCCGCAAATGTTCAACACTCCTAATTTTCTCTGCGTATACCAGCGCTTTCAAGTGGCCCCAGAGATAAAAATCTAGTGGCGTGAGATCCGGGCATCTAGCTGGCCATTCCACAGGTCCTCGACGTCCTATCCAATGACCAGGGAATTGTTGGTACAGGTATTCCCTTACTTGGGTGCTGTAATGTGCAGGAGCGCCGTCTTGCTGGAACCATGTTGGGAAATTTCCTTCTTCGTTCAAGACACTGGGAAATGCTTCTTCCTTGAGCATACGTAGGTAGGTGCCTCCAGTGACATGTTCATCGAAAAAGAAGGGGCCTATGATGCGATCCTTCCAAATGCCACACCATACCATCACCCGAGATGCATCTTGTTCCTTTGAAGAGGTATACCAGTGAGGGTTGTTTTGAGACCAGTAGCGGGTGTTCTGTCGATTTACCTCACCATTTCCATAAAAAACAGCCTCGTCACTGAACAGAATGGTGGACGGGAAATTGGCATCCCGAGCATATGAATTATGGCTTGTAGAAATAGAAAAATATGAATTTCTCTTATGATGCCGGACTTATGGGACACCCTATACATTATTCACAGTTGGTTAGGTTAGGTCGTTATATTTTCGTTAGTTAGCCTTATAAAGCTAACTGAAGAAGGCTGGGGGCCCTAATCTTCAGGTGATCCCTTAAATTAAGTAAATATTTTTAATTAAAAAAAAAACAGTAATTTACGTATGAATTTAAATTTTTTAAAAGGTTTAAAGAGAAATGAAAGGATCACTGAAGATCAGGGCCCCCAGCCTCAATTACCAAATGATATCTTCGTTAAAACTAACGAAAATATTACGATTTAACTAACCAATCGTCAAGGGCGTACAGTTGACCTAACCGGGCATTCAATTTAATTAATTATATTTGGTACTGTAAAGCAAAAAACAAGAAAACATGGGGGCCCTGATCTTCTTCAGATGATCCAAATGAAATTATAGTTAATATCCCATCCAACATTTTACTTTTAATTCAATACGAAAATTTCGATAATAAGTGTTTACTTTTAAATTATTCGAAATGACAAATCCTTCGTATATGAGAGAAATCTCTTTTATGTTCCAAGTGTAAAGTTAGGTTTTGGGAAGTAAAAATTATCATGTCTAAATTCATTGAATGGTTTACTTGGTTGTTTGATATGATTTCCATAATTGAAACAGGAGTTTCTTGTAGAATATCTTCTGAATATGTGAGCAGATATTCAGCTTATGCAAGTCATTAAGCTTACGACGTTTTAGGGTTTTGAATGAAGGACTTGTATGTTCTCGGTTGGATTTGGCACCTAATATTGATATGATTCTGGCGAATTGTTTATACAATACGATTAATGAGTAAATGTAGAATAATGACTTGGATTTCCCCAAATTGCTGTGTTATATAGCAGGGGTGGCCAACCCCTTGCCCGCGGGCCAATAAATGGCCCATCAAGGCTGTTAGGGTTGCCCGCCGCCATCGTGTGACAAATTTGGATCCACTTACGTCCACGAACAAGCATTTTCCTCAATGAATTTTATTAAGAATAAATACCGATCAGCTTTAACCGATGCTCAAAATAGGCTGAAAATAGGCTCAAAAATCACACTAAAGTTCGACTAATGTAGAAATAACATTTTTTTTCAATGTTTGAATTTTCTAGTTTTTCAGGGTTCGATTTTTTGAATGATTATATTACTTCTATCAGTGTTTGAGCATATTTTTACATATACTCGTATGTGTGTGTTTGTATTTCAATAAAAATTTCAGTGTACTTGAATTATTTTTTATTTTACCTTATTTTTCTAGTCTAAATTTCAGAAAAGTGGCCCTCTGAAAATTACTGACCAATTTGTTGGCCCATCGCTTGGAAAGGTTGGCTACTCCTGTTATATAGGATGTGAGGGTGTGCAAGGGGGTTATATAGATTGAGTAGTATATATTTTAGAATGGAGCGAAGCATAATAATCACGCCATTAATTGGAATGAAAGCGAAATAGTTTTTAATTGAAATTGTTATTATATCAATAAATTAATAATTGGGTCTACTTTATTGCGCTACTTCCAAACTTCAACCTACCAAAACGAAGCTATAGATTTAATTCAGTTATTAGAAAGTTCATAACGAGGACCCCCCCCCCCCCAATTACCCGATACTCAATTCGTTCGGTATTGAAAGATTTCACTCGTCTTAAACTCTCTCTCTCATTGTAGAACTGAAAGATGATACTGAAGTATCGAAACGTGTACTGTGACCCTCACTTATGTGTTCTCTAATAAACTGCTTTTGCTTTTGTTCAATGTATTTAATATCTAAACTACTTATAGAGTTATACAATTATTCTTTACAGCAGAGCCTTGATCACCTTTTCTATTAGAGTTATTTTAACTATTCAATAGAAGAAATTGTAACAAAAATATAGCTTTGATGAAACGTGGTACTAGAAATTTTGGGAATGAAAAACTATTCTATTTTTTCTTATATTGTTTTTGTAAATGTATAAAAACATAGCGAATTTTTCGTAAAACCTCTTAAACTATAATAAAAGTGTAATACATCAAAAAGGAATTATTTACAATATTAGGATCAATGAAAGAAAGCCACCCCCAGCCTTCTTTAGTTAGCTTTATAAGGCTAACTAACGAAAATATAACGACCTACCTAACCACTCGTCAAGGGTGTACAGACCTAACGTGGTTAGATTAGGTCGTGATATTTTCGTTAGTTAGCCTTATAAAGCTAACTAAAGAGGCTGGGGTGGCTTTCTTTCATTGATCCCAATATTATAATATACCCTTCTCAAAGAACCCACACATCACCGACATGAAAGTTTATTATTACCCATTCTTTTCTTCCATCCTACAATTTTTCTACCTCGCGAGTGGGCAGGGTAGAAAGCATCAAATTTAGTCAACGTTCTTTAAAAATAAGCACGTTAATTTAACTTAAAGAACATTTCATCATCTTTGCCACATTGTTTTATATTAATAAGAAAGAAAAAAATAGTAGAATGCTCAGGGTTTCTATGTAACTTTTTTTCAATCGTTTTGAATCCTAATTATTGAGTTATATCGCGCCACATACACGGAGACTTCCATCGAAACTGGCATCCTAAATCTCAGAGACTGAACTACCTGAGACTTGCTATAGACTTTTTAAATTATTGGACACTTATATAGTTTTATCACCGTAATGGGAAACGATATCATATCAGTTCATCAATGTCTTCTAATATAGATTTCGTTTTGTCAGTGTAATACAAAGTGCGCGCATTGCTACGTTATCTGAACCTGTTTTAATATGAATCAGTCAGGAAGGCGAGAAATTGGCACAGCATTCATACCAGACTAAGATGGCTCATTGCATTAACTCCTGAATTACCATTATCAGCATCATCGGGTGTCAAACCCCGACCGCAGTGTCTTCGCTTCGTTTATAGGAAAATGGTATTACCACTGAACTACAGGCCCTGCGTTAATGGCTATTAACAGCATACATTCGTAATGTCGTATGGAAATAGATTTATTTTTAATAGATGTACGTACACAGCTATTATAACATGTTAAATGTTAATATTAAAATGTTAATCACTACTCAATTTAAAAATGTATTTTTACGGCATCTGCAAAAAGGCATCTTAGACCAACCTAAATAAATGCAATAATAACATCAACAATCCCTAACCAATCTTGCGCAAGCAACTTTGATTTTTCTAAATATATTGTTATGCTCGTAAATATAACTTGACCCATAATTTTTCGATCTTTCATTCTTTTCCTCTTAGCTTCTAATGCGTCTTTCTTTCAAAATCTCGCTTTACTTCGAGCACTGATCCAGTTAAACCATGCAAGGATTACGTAAAGAGTAAGGTGCTTGCACAGAATTTTCTTCTTTACGGGATACCCCGTAAATTTTGTTAAAATATTTAACTAAAAGGTTTTTTCTTTTCTTTTATTACTTCTAGCTGTATGTACTATAAAATTACAAGTTATTTTTAGACTAACTCACTCAGTGACAGACAACATTTAACCATGTTGAGAAAAATTAAAATTGAGGTTTTTAATTCAATTTTTTAAAACCCTCTCTGGTATTAATCTTGTAATTCAATTTTATCCTAGCGAATCTCTATTTTATTATTATTGTGTGTGTGTGTGTGTGTGTGTGTGTGTGTGTGTGTGTGTGTGTGAGAGAGAGAGAGAGAGAGAAACGAAAAATTTTTGGGTGGAGATTTGTTAACAAAAACAAATAATACGTATAATGGGTATTGCAAAAGTCATGGTGTTTTTTTCAGACTTTTATCATATTTTAAATAGCTATATTTGTCTAGAGAAAGCGTAAATTTATCATGGTTTGTCCAAAAAGAGGACTAGAAAATCCGGTTCGTTAGTTGAAAAGTCATATTCATATTTTGTCATTACGTCATATCTACGATGCCCGAAAAAGTCAAATTTCGTATCGCAAGCGCTGTATTCGTGTGGCGTCGCATTTTTTTGCCGATGTCATTTGCAACGTCAAACGTCAACTCAGTAATTCTAAAATCGATGTCGATGGTCTGCACAATCCCATTAACCGGAAGTGGATAAGCGAAATTTTGCACATTTTTGTGAATACTGCCGCGAGGTGGTTTGGCAAAAATCCTGAAATCCTTAAAAAAACAGAAAAAAAAACCCACCAAGACTTTGGCAACATCCTTTATTGGAAATATAAAATCGTATTATCATATTCTCAAAAAAACTAACAACACTAATAACTTATGCATTAAGTTGTGCACTTTCAAAATTACTTAATTGCGTTCAAACGAAACTATTTATTACTCGACATTCAATTATCATAAACATATTTACGTTATTATATGTACAGGGTGTCCGAGAATTATCTGTACAATTTTTGGCTGTTATTAAAAGTCAACCATGAAGTGTAGAAATTCCAGTGTTGTCCCATTTTACAGAGAATCTCATTAAGTTTTTTCTGATACCACGTTTTGACAAGTTTTTTAGAAATGTACGCGGGTGACAGACATTGATGATTTAAAAGCAAGAATCACAGCTGCTATTGAGCGAATTGATGTGGATATGCTGCAGCGTACATGGCAACATTTGGAGTATCGATTGGATGTTTTGCGAATCACTAATGGTGCACATATCGAATGTTTGTAACAACGTTACTTTAATAAAATAAACTTTTGAAAATACAGATTCTAAATAATCTTGTTTAAGATTTTACGTGTGTTATCAAGAATTTTATTAAAGATGAATTGTACAGATAATGTTCGGACACACTGGAATTTCTAAAAAACTTGTCAAAACTTGGTATCAGAAAAAACTTAATGAGATTCTCTGTAAAATGGGACAACACTGGAATTTCTACACTTCATGGTTGACTTTTAATAACAGCCAAAATTGTACAGATAATTCTCGGACACCCTGTATATTCTTTATAAAAGCACAGAAACTCACCGTACTTAATTTAATATATTATAACTGTAAATATATTGGGTGATTTCTTTCAAACATCTGATACTTTAAATGGTTCGTATTTTTTATTACTTACAAGCAGAGCCTTCGGCTCCCTGCCCTACGGGCGGCTTGTGTTTCGCAAACTCGCCTACGGCGAGGCACTTTCGCAGAGTATCGAGATGAAGATAAAATATTATTTTCGTTTTAAATATAGCTCCACAAATTTGTAACCCACTGGCTCAGAATGCGAAGCTCAAAAGGTTAGGGTTACCCCTGTGAGGGGAGGTCATTCTCCCTCTACCCACCAAACCCCCTCACCTCCCTCTATGCAACTTGGGAGGCTAACCCCCACCCCCTTGCTACATAATCCCCCTCCCCATTACCCCCACCCCAAGCAAGTGCTGGGCATAACAGCTAGTTTATTATACGATAATTGTAAACCTATCGGGTGATTTTCTAATTTATTATAACTGTAAATATATCTGGTGATTTTTTTCAAACATCTGACACTTTAAAAGGTTCGTATTTTTTCATTAGTTATTTATTATAATTGGGATCACCTGAAGATCAGGGCCCCCAGCCTTCTTTAGTTAGCTTATAAGGCTAACTACGAAACTATCACGACCAAACCTAACCAATCGTCAAGGTGTACAGTTGACCTAACGATTGTGTAGGTTTGGTCGTGATATTTTCGTTAGTTAGCCTTATAAGGCTAACTAAAGATAGCTGGGGGCCCTGATCTTCAGGTGATCCTATAATTGTAAACATATTGGGTGATTTTTTAATTTATTATAATAATAAATATATCGGATGATTTTTTCAAACATCTGACACTGAAAGGTTCGTATGAAATATTTACTGTACCTTCTTTACACACTGCTAATTAGTTTCCTAGTGCAAATCAGTAAAAATTTCATGCTTTTATTTCAGTTAATAAAAAAAACAAACCCTTTAAAGTGTCAGATGTTTAAAAAAAATCACACATTAGATACATCTGATACATAATAACGGAGTTCGTTATATATATACGAGTTGGCATAACGGTTAACGAATTTTTATTGATTTACTCGTAAGCATTTTGTTTCTTCCATATAATATCACGGATCATGTAATAACCTACGCATGCTATTTGGTATAAGAAATCAGTACATCTATTGTTATATAGTTTAGTCTGTTAATAGCACTGGCTATTTTTATCCACGAAACTATTGGCAAGCCAAAGGGAGAAACAAACTTTCTATATTAAGACCTATAATTACCGAACCTAATTAGGGGCAAATCCCACTTCCTTCCACGGTAAATAGGACCTACGTTGTTATATATATAATGACGAACTTGTTCATAAAAGGAAATCTTATCAAACATGAGTGATATACGTTCAGTAATCTGAACTCGTTTATCGGCCTGATTTATTCTTTTACCTCAACTTTCGTTTCTTTCAGAGAAAGAATAATTCCGAAAATTCTTGAAAAATTTCTCGAGTTGATGTGGATACGCTGTCGATTAAGTAAAGTGAGAAGAAGTCTGTTATCACTCGCTGTTTTTCCTTTTACAAATTAACTCGGAAGAAGCTCAAATTCTTCTGAGAACTACTCTCCTTTTAGGCCAGTTTAATCAATATAATTATTGTGATAAACTTGAGCTGAGCTATAATTATTTACCCGGATATGATCTAAGTATGTGGTAGTGGTTTCTTGAATGAACCACGCGAAAGTCGGTCCAAGATATAAATGGCTTATTTCTTCTACGGATGAAACAAAACTTTTCTATGCTGAGACACGTAAATATTACGGAAATTATTCATGGAATCGCGAGGAAACCCACCTGAAGAAAGGGAACATTTTTCATTTTCATACCCCTGCAGGGAACTCTTCAAATAATAAGTACAGCGTCTGTGACTTTCGAACAAAGAGAATATTAAGCATTTATATAACACATTCAATAAGCTAGGGAACTAGAAATTAACAGGACTCGAGCCTGAGTTGCACTGTTTTAGAACCAACGTTCATACCGATTCAGCCATCCAGAACCCCCAAAAGGGTTCATTCGAGCGAAACCAATTTTTACGCTGTTTAAACCATGTTCCATTCAACTCCATCGACTTTATAGAGCATATTAATGCGTTTAAACGCGATAACCGAATTTAAGTGCGGTTATTGTACTTAAAATGCATTCATAAACACATTAATAAGTCATATATTTCATAAAGACTATTTTTATTTCATTTCTAAAAGGTTTTAGCTCAATTTTCCATTTCAAAACGTAGTCTAACATTTTGTTCCTACATCTGAATATACTGACGACGGTATATCAGTACACACATATACTCCAGTTAAAGCACACACACACACACACACACACGCACACACACACACACAGACACACGTACGCATCTTACGCAAAGCGAGGTACCGACTTTTTTAAATCCATATATCTGAAAACTTATTACCACCAAACCTAATTTAACCTAACCTAACTTTAGTGCCATAGTACCGAGAAGGGCGTGATATGGGTTTCGGGTGCAACAGAGGGCTATTTAATATTAAGTCATTAAATAGTGTGATACGCGTTAATCTAGTCTAAACTAACCTAACCAACATCTAACTAATCAAACCCAGCATAACCAACATATCTTTTTACCGATATTAAAAATGTTTCTAGATTTTTTATATACATTTTTTAATGTTCTGAGGTACCAAAACTGTTACCCCACAAAAAAATTACCCCACTACATCTGTGAATTATCGCACACTCGACCTCACTTATGCTCAGTTGCCTATATACACACACAAAATAAAAATGAAAATCAATTATCAAAACCATTTCATGTTATTTTTATTTCCTATTGAGGGACCTCGGTATTATGAAGGGCAGATTCGATTTAAATCGTAAGTTAGTTTAATTTGATTGGATTTGGATATGCATTTAAGAAACGAAGGATTAAGATATGGCACTCAATTCACACATAATTTCCTCAGATTTGAATCAACTGCGTTGGGTGGGATTACCCTCTTGATTTTGCGCGTTCGCGCACACACACACACACACACACCACACACACACACACACCACACACACACATAAATATACAGGGTAGGAGGAAAGTCTTTAAGGATTTTATACATACAATTAATTTGTAACGTGACCGGAAAATTCGCCGTAAACATTTTCGCCGTAGGAAAATTCGCCGTAAACATTTTCGCCGTAAACATTTTCGCCGTAAGACAAATTCGCCGTAAGGACATTTCGCCGTAAATAAAATAAAATTAAAATTAAAAAAAAAGTTTAACTGAACCCTTATAATAGCCGGTGCTGGTTAAGTGTGCGGTCTACCTAGCTTCGAGCAGTCTACCACAATTAAAATTCTTTATACTGTACGGCATTGACGATTGGTTAGGTTAAGTCGTGATAGTTTGGTTAAATAAATTTCTTAAATAAATTCCTTATCTTACTTGAAACTCACTGTACGGCATTGACGATTGGTTAGGTTAAGTCGTGATAGTTTGGTTAAATGAATTTCTTAAATAAATTCCTTATCTTACTTTGAAACTCACTGTACGGCATTGACGATTGGTTAGGTTAAGTCGTGATAGTTTGGTTAAATAATTTCTTAAATAAATTCCTTATCTTACTTTGAAACTCACTGTACGGCATTGACGATTGGTTAGGTTAAGTCGTGATAGTTTGGTTAAATAAATTTCTTAAATAAATTCCTTATCTTACTTTGAAACTCACTGTACGGCATTGACGATTGGTTAGGTTAAGTCGTGATAGTTTGGTTAAATAAATTTCTTAAATAATCATCCATTGATTATTTTTAAAAAAATTTTACGGCGAAATGTCCTTACGGCGAATTTGTCTTACGGCGAAAATGTTTACGGCGAAAATGTTTACGGCGAATTTTCCTACGGCGAAAATGTTTGCGGCGAAATTTCCTAGAACCAATTTGTAAATAATAAATAAATTCCAATGATATCACTGCAGTGTATGTGATACTTTTCAAAGCAACTGGCTAGAACAGAAAGGCCCTAGGCCCTAGGCCTAGCCCCAGTCGCCCCCATTTCAGTAAGGATGGAATACAGCAATGAAGAAAAAGTGTATCTTGCATCGTGGGCTATTTCTTATAATAAGTGTGAAGAACGCTTGCGTTTATTTCAAGAAAACTATAATAAACCACCACCAAATGCAACCACTCTTCGATACTGGAAGCTCAAACTTTTGGAAACAGGGAACCTGGTAAAAGATCGTCCAAGAAGAGGAAGGCCAGTAACGGCGACAGGAGACAACAACAAAGAAAATGTTATCGCCAGTTTTCGAGTCGATCCAACAACTTCAACGAGAAAAGTCGCAGAGGAATTGGATGTTTCCAAATTTTCAGTAGCAAAAATATTGAAATCACAGGGGTACCACGATTATAAACCCATTTACTCTCAGCTCATATACGACGATGATTCTGATGCTGAAACAATTAGAGAAAAGTTCAACAGTGATCCAGATTTCCTTCGAATGATCAAATTTTCAGATGAATGTGTTTTCGGCTTAACGAGTAAAGGAAATAAACGCAACGTTTACTGGCCGAAAAAAATCCCAAAATACGATTGAGTAAACCCGTTAAAACGGCTATACTAATAGTTTTGGTGTGCGTTGGTTATTCAAAACTCGTTTCCTTCGACATATCGAGAGATACGATGGATGGAAAACGCTATTGCCAGGGATTGAGAGACAAAGTTTTTCCACAGTTTACTAATGGCGTTGGTAGGAATTGGCTTTATCACCATGATGGAGCGCCGCAACATTACTCTGCAGCTGCCCGTGAAATTCTGGATACGAACCTTGAAGGAATTGGGCGGCGAGGTCCCATCGAGTGGCCAGCCAGATCACCTGATTTAACCCCATGTGATTTCTGGCTTTGGGCGTATTTGCGTGACAAACTCTACACTCCTCGTTTCATCTATCCAAATATGAATGCCGTTGGCCGCAGAATATATATACACAACTGAAAAAGATCCCACTCGATATGTTCAGAAGAACACTGAAGAGTTTCACAGAGAGAATCCACAAATGTATCATAGCAGATGGAGAAGTCTTTGAAGATTAAATTACAATTTAACAAAATATTTTGTATGAATAAAATTTTTATAGACTTTTTGTTTGATTTGTTTCATCATTTGAACACTTATCTCTATAATGTTGTTAACTAAATAGTTGTATGTAGTTGTATGTGGTTACGGTGGCAAGCTCTGAGCGGTGGTTCGATCCCTCCTGCTGGCTCCTGAGTTGGGTTGAGTTGTTACTGCTCGAACTAAATGTGGCCCTTAGGGTACACCCACCCCACATCGTGAGGAAATGAGCTTCCTGGCTGTTACCTATATATATATATATATATATATATATATATCTTCCATTTGCTTTTTATTGCTTTTTTAACTCTTTGAGGCTACTGTTTACAGACCCCTCGCAAATATCACTGCTTATTCTGTACCACTTCTCGTGGATTGGGCATAACCCAAGGGTAAACCGTAACTCAGCGTAAACACTTATTGGCAAAAACGACAATCATATTACGTGTTAAGACTTTGCTTTAATTATTTTAAAGTTACTTTCGTAAGACCAAATCACTTTTCTCTCAGTCCTAAGAGGTCCAACATTTAAGTTCTTTTGCCCACTGCAACCTCCTTTTGCGATTGGTCTCTGACAGCCAAGGCTTCTTTCTTAGTTAAATCCTTTGAGCCTTTCTTTATTAAATCTTCTTCTGACTGTACTCGCCGAAAGAACAGTTCCCGTTGCCTTCTGCAGATCAAGACGAAGATCAAGGGCTGTTATTCTTCGCCCTCTGATAAAAGTGAATTATAAAAATCTGTCTCCCCGTCTGTTTATTACTTTCTTTACCACTTCGATGCTTATTGGCGCGGCACTTAGTCTCTTTATAGCTCTTCAATGTGATTTGATCAGAACATCTTGAACAATTTAGTTCTCCTACAATTGTAACCTGGGAAAACCCTCGAGTTCACAGCAGTACTATTTGAGCTCTTTCATATTCTTCTTGCGTCTATCATTTAGTACACTAATTCATCAACCTTTATAGCAATAAAACCAGTATTGAAGTGTAACACTCACTGAATGTAGAAAATATTCTAAAGGTCTTTTCCAAATGATATTATTATCTTCAAAATTTGTTACTGACATAAATTTTCATTAGCTAAAAGGTAGGAACTTTTTAAAGCTCTTTAAGTACTACCGCTCTCTACCACTCTAAAATATATTTACTCTTAAAATTTTATCTACAATACCACCTTTAGTTTAACATGACAAACGAGTTTTAAGGCTGCCTTAAACTTTTGACTGAGGTATCTATATACTATGTATATATGTATAGGGTGTCCATACATTTTTTTTTACAAGTTCAATTGAAATTGAGTTGAATTTGTAAAGATAGCTTATAGAAGCCATATATATGTAAAAATGAACCATAAATAATTCCCATATTCCTATATTATCTTATCCTTCATGTAATTCTTGTATTCATTTATATAGTCTCTGTATCCATTGTAAGAAAAAGTATCCATTTTAAAAATTCATGTGTTATATGGTTCATGTATAATCTTATATATTTAACTTTATATAATGCCTATACTCCTATGTATGTACGTGTGTGTATTCATTTTTACATAAGGACCAAAATCGCCCAACGCGAGTTTGGATAAAATATTTGATTCACTTTCAACTTTGCTAAATAATTGGTGACCTGTTGTTTTTTAAAATCTCATAATCATTTTTTTAGATTTCGCTTAATAAGGAATCCTGTTAAGCTTTGCAATGTTCACATTTTGTATACACTCTCTTTCGTTATAAACAATGAGATCATGTCTTGCCTAAGCATTAAAATTGTACATCTTAAACCTTAAAATTTCACTCATATGCATATTTTAGTGTAAAGATGCATAGTCCGATTTCCACTTTTAGTTAACTTGGCAGATCATGATAACATCAGATCTGAAAAGTCGCGGTTTAAGATAAAAATATGGTTTCGTCTTCAAATATTTTGTTTACTCGTTCAAGCCTTACCACAGCTAAAAAATTTACTTATTTTAAATATTGTGCAAAAATAATACAGCCTTCTTAGCATTTAATAATAATAATGTTAGCAGTTTTTGGGTATATAAACCCATTCAAATTCATCCATTGTCATTCAGAAGCTAATTCAGAGGCTGAGCACTACCTGTATTTTTTAGCAGTAAATTTACAGTGAAGAAACTTTTTATTGTCCCCTTCGAGCCTTGCTCTCTTCAGAAAAACTTAGAAAACTTTCCGGATACGCTATAAGAAGAATCCGGAACCTTCAGCATTTAGATTGCAAATCTACCAGAGTCCTCCGAGCCACTATAGAAGAACTCGGAGAGTAACATAGAAGAAAAACCACTTCAAGGCACCTATCCGTTGCTTGCCTCCTAAACCAGAACCCCCGTCAATCCGAACCACCCCAGGGCCATAGACGGAGGGGTTAACAACTGGCGACCCTTTAACCAGGATCCACGACTCCAGGATTCTTCCAGTCCTCCAGACCCTTTAACCAGGATCTCCACGACTCCAGGATTCTTCCAGTCCTCCAGACCCTTTAACCAGGATCTTCACGACTCCAGGATTCTTCCAGTCTTCCAGACTCTGGAACCAGAACCAACACCCAGTTGACCGGCGTGTCACGACTTCGAGTTCGTCACATCCACCCGTGAACCGGTGCGTTACGACTCCAAGTTCTTCACGCCTACTTTTCATCTAGGAACAAGTGGCCAGCCAGACACGTCTTCAGGACACACCTCAAAAGGATTTCGCCATAGGAATCTTGTTAAGTACAAAACTCTTTTTTAAAATAATTTCTAAACATTTGAAAAGTCATTATTATTAACAATTAATATTTAGTATTGAGCCAGAATTAACAAAAAACACAGTGAACACTACAGACACCAGTGATACACTCTTTTTATTGAAAACAGTATTGTCACAGTTATTTTCACAGTTATTTAGTATAGTATAATTTTATTTAATGTACCAAACATAGTATTACCATACCATCACGTACATTTGAGTGAAATTTTGTTTACATTTTTATTTTTGTTTGCAATCTTTTCAAATTTTCCCCGAGTTAGGCAAATTGTTGTGCATTATTTTTTTTAGATAGTGTAGTTAGGAAAACCCCTTAAGTGATCATTCCATGAATTAAGATCGGTCAAGCAGACCTAATTAGAACATTAATAAGTACCTTCACATATGAGCGATTCAGACGGTGCGCTTTCTGACATCGAAGAATTACCTACACCCATTTTTCCACCTACCCCGCGCCCTTCAAACATATTCCAAACACACAAGTCAGTATGTCTCAGTCTCAAACCCCCGCCCCAGCATATATTAACTTAGGCAGATTAGTAAATCTTCCTCATACTGTTTTAATTTTTAAGGGGACCATAGATAATCGTTTTGTTGAACCGCGCGTAAGACCTTGGGTTGAGTCTTTAGAGCAACATTTCTTACGCGAGAATATTACCGATGATGATATAAAAATCAGAGAAGCAAAAAGATTTATTGACCCTAAAGAGGGAAATGCCCATGACACAGTCACTTACGTCCCATCAATTAGCGAAGCTATAACATGGGACGATTTTAAACAAAACCTATTAGAATTTTTTAAAGAAATAACCCTTGCACAACCCTTAGCCACATTAGAAGCAGTCTTCCAAGTTAAATGGAAGAAAGAGGAACACGAGGATTTAAACAATTTTATTACACGTACACACAAACTTGTAGGAGAAGCCCTCCGGGCCGCAGAAAATGCATGTGGCATAACTTTTACTTCGAAACAAAGAAATCTAATAGTAGCCACAACCATTTACCAAAACTTACCCGGAGCGCCTAAAAAAAAGTTTCAGGAGTTTTTAAATGTTGACAAACCTGTCAGTGTAGCCATAAACAAAACACGGGAACATCACCCCGATTTAGCAAACCAAACCTACCGAAAGGGTAGAGAAACCCCTGTACAGTATATTCAGCAGCAGCCACAACACCAATACCAACAGCAACAACAACAACAATATAAACCAAGGCAAATACAGGGAACACCCCAGAAACAAGCCCCCCAAACCCAGAATACACGCCCTCCTCCACAGTGTTTTAACTGTGATAGTTTCGGGCATATGATAAGTCAATGTAATTACCCCTCGTATTGCTCCCACTGTCACGAACATGGTCATCGCCGTGGCGATCGCCAAAAGTGTGCTGATAAAGCCCCTGCAGGGTATAGACCCCACTTTCAGAAACCAAACCAACCACGTCCCCAAAACGTATCCCAAAAGTCAACCAATCCCCAGAAACCAGTCCATTCCCAGCCTCAGTCGAACTACCAACCCAATAAATCACGACCACAGGGTCACCCACACTCTTACCCCATGTATAAACCCCAATACAACCAGCAAGGTCAACTAGTTCGGTACGTAGAAGTACCCGGGGAGGAATCATTTTCCCCAGAGAACAGTTTTCAAGAACACCCTTCAGCGTATGATATCCCCGTAGAATATGATCCAGGTCCTCCCATAGAAGACCATGTGATCCCTTTTTTAGACCCTACATTGGAGGCAGCAGTTCAACCTCCTCCCTCCTAAATTACAGTAGTAAGCCCAGATACGCACACAAACTCCCCATCAGGATAATAGGTGCGGACCTCTTAGATTTAATAATAAATTGTAGTACGGATAACCAAGATTTAACTGCTCTCCTAGATACAGGAGCACACGCAACGTTAATTAAGAAACAATGCGTAGATGAATTACTAGAGAGTACAATTATAAATATGAACTTAAGGCACCATCCTGCCAACTTAGAGGAGTTACGGGCACACCCATACCCACATATGGAGAAATTGAGTTATATTTAGAAATTGGAAACGCGGTATACCCCGCGAAATGTTGTATAGTGGACACAGTCGCCACCTTTCAGACAGACATCCTACTAGGGATGGATTTTTTTAACCGGAATCAATGGGAGATTTACCCAGCCGGAAAGTTAGTAAAGTGTCGAAATAGGACACACCATCTCCGCGAGGATGACAGACAACTTAATGCTAATAGACTTAGCTCAGTTCAGATTTCCGAAAGAAATAGGAAACCCCCTCTACTTGATAGCAGATCAAGTCGGCCGGTTGCATCCAGAGGGACAACCGCTCCAGAAATCAGACCCCAGGGTAATCAGTTCCAGTTGTTGAATCCAGTTGGATCAACCCAGGCAGTTTCCAGACAGTCAGTTTCCAGACAGTCAGTTTCCAGTCAGTCAGTTTCCAGTCAGTCAGTTTCCAGTCAGTCAGTTTCCAGTCAGTCAGTTTCCAGTCAGCCAGCTTCCAGTCAGCCAGCTTCCAGTCAGCCAGTTTCCAGTCAGCCAGTTTCCAGTCAGCCAGTTTCCAGTCAGTCAGTTTCCAGTCAGCCAGCTTCAGTTCAGCCAATAAGGCAAATTTTAGTCGCCGAACCAGAATCAGATTCACAATTTTTCATATGCCCTACCGAGCATATAACAGTAGCACCTTATGAGAAGATTTGTTTCCTAGCAAAAGTAGTTAACAGTCAAGGAAAATTATTAGAGTCAGAGCGTACTCTGATTACAGAGAAAAGTAATTTCAAAAGAGATGTTCTTATTGCCCAAGTCCTTAGTCAGAGTCAGAATTCAGCTATCCCTGTTGTTTGTTTAAACAAAGGAGAAAGATCTATAGAATTAACTTCAAATCAGAAAATAGGAACTGTTTCCACAGTAGAAATAGATTCAGATTTCCCCATCAGTACGATAAATCGTGTTTCCAGTTCCTTAGAATTAAAGCCTTCAATATTAAAAGAAGAATATAAGAAATGTCTGAAGCACTCCCTTCAGGAGTCACCAGCTTTACAGGATCCCAAACTAATGGAATCACTTCTCGATTTCCTGATAAGAAATAAAGATGTGATTGCCCTAACCGGAGATCCTCTGGGCCGAACTAATTTGGTCCCTTTTGAAATCAAGTTGGAACCCAATTCCAAACCCATTTTCATTCCTCCCTATCGGGTTCCACATTCTCAGTTAGTCACTATTGAGGAACACATCAAGGACATGTTGGAGCAGGATGTCATTCAGCCTTCAGCTAGTCCCTGGTCCGCTCCTATGATTCTCGTCTCCAAAAAGGACGGAACATCTCGCCCTTGTATAGATTTTAGACGCCTGAATAACATTACCATCCCAGACCGTTTCCCGATTCCAAACATGCAGGAAACAATTCTGAACGTAGGGAAAGCGAATTTTTTTTCATCCCTCGATTTAGCATCAGGTTATTGGCAAATGGAGGTCAGTCCCGAATCTCGGGCATTGACTGCTTTCTCCACTAACCGAGGCCATTACGAATTCCAGGTTTTACCTTTCGGAGTCCGAAATGGGCCTGCTAATTTCTCTAGGTTGATGAATATAGTCCTTTCCGACCTATTAGGTGTCGAAGCTCTCGTGTATCTTGACGATATTATCGTCTATAGTTCGGACATAAAAACACACTTTCAACGCCTTCATAATGTGCTATCACTTGAGAAAAGCACACCTTAAACTGAAGCTTGCAAAGTGCAATTTTTTACAAGAATCCCTGGTATACCTAGGATTCCTACTCTCGTCCACAGGAATTAAACCTGATCCAGCCAAACTCGAAGCCCTGGAAAGGTACCCTGTACCCAAGACCATCGACGACGCCCGTGCATTTATTGGTTTTGTCGGATTCTATCGGAACTTTATCCCCCAATTTTCGAATATTGCTAAACCCATTACTAATTTGTTCCAGAAAAATTCGAAATTTAACTGGGAATCCGATCACCAACATGCCTTTGAAACTTTAATTAATAAACTAACCTGTCATCCCATTTTACAATATCCTGATTACACAAGACCCTTCATCATAGCCACAGATGCTTCCTCCTATGGACTAGGAGCCGTCCTGTTACAGGACGTAGACGGTGTGGAATTACCCATTGCTTATGCCAGTCAACTTCTCTCTGCACCTCAACGGAATTATTCCACTACGGACCGAGAGGCCCTAGCGGTATATTGGGCTTTGAAAAAATTCCGAAATATCGTCTATGGCTACGATGTAACCATCAAGACTGATCATAAGCCACTCACGTACCTCTTCAAGGACAAGCTACTTGAAGGACGATTGAGTAGATGGGCTCTGTTGATTCAGGATTTTGCAGCGAAAATCGTATACAAACCGGGAAAACTGCAAGTTATTCCAGACGGATTGTCGAGACTCAAGCCCGACGCCCGAGTGAATAAAATAGGACTTCTTCCTGTGTTCGACTACGAGTGTCTGCAATACTCCCAACAACAGGACCAACACACCCAAACCTTCGGGCGCGCCTGGAACAAAAGGAACCATCGAAGGTAAAAGAACAGTACAACCTCAAAGATGGGCTCGTACATTTCAGGAACGAAGATGGAAACGACCTCGTGGAGATACCAAAGGATCTCGTTGATATAGCCATTGGACTTTGTCACGACTCACCTTTTTATGGACACATGGGGCCGGATCGCACCATCAAAAGTCTTTTGGAGCGATACCATTTTCCCGAGATGAACAGAACGGTACATGAATACATCGCCGAATGTCCGTCGTGTTTAAAGCATAAGGGCAACGTACCATCCACCGCTCCAATGCATAAATATCCAGTATGCCAGAGGCCCTGGCAAAGAACTGGAATGGATATACTGGGACCATTTCCCAAAACATCAAAGGGAAATCAGTACATCATTGTGTTTACGGACCACTTCTCGCGTTACAGCGAAGTAGCCGCCATTCCAGATCAGACCTCGGAAACTGTGGCAAGAGCCCTAGTGGAACGCGTCATCCAAAACCATACCACTCCTTCCATCCTAATCTCGGATAACGCCCGTAGTTTCACTTCCAAACTGTTCGAGTCACTTTGTAACATGTGTAGAATTAAAAATACACACATTGTGGCATACCACCCGCAGGCAAACGGCTTAGTGGAAAGACACAATCGAAAGATCTTGGAAGCCCTGCGCCACGTTGTCGATGCATCCTCCCGTACATGGGATGATTCCCTTCCCATGGTACAAACAGCCATCAACAATGGCTATAATGTGTCCATCGGGGACACCCCTCATTTCGTTCTATATCACTACGACAAGCGTCTACCTTTTGATTTGCCCGACCAAACCGACCCGGCAGTCCTAACATCTTCCGAAATGGCAGAAGCAAATCAGCAACTAGCTGAACGATCTTTCAAGATTTTTGACATAATCCGCTATGCCCTCGACCAACGAAACCAACAGATGGAGCAAGAACAACATAGGCGTCATCCCCGTCAACGGACTATAATCGTTGGTATGCGATGTTATCTGAAGAGCGTGAAACCGCCAGGGGCTCATCGCAAATTATACCCGAAATGGGATGGCCCATATAGGATTATGAAAGACCTCGGAAAAAATCGTTATGAAATCCTCGACCTCCGGGATCATTCCAAACTAAAGATCATTCACGCTGACAATTTGAAGATAGCTTCCGAGCAACACCTTCCCAAAAAACAGCTGCCAGGCGTTCGAGCCGCCTATCCTTCAAAAGGTCAAGATATTAACAAATCGGGCAGGGATAAAAAAACTGAAGTAGTCACCGCGGGAACCGCTACCCATGACGAAGATTGGTACCTCGTAATACCACCATTACTCGAGGCAATCTCTGAACAAGAGGAGGCCCCAGAGCCAAGCGTCCCATCGGACCCAGACCCTGGAGAAACCCCTTCGAGAGAATCACTCAGTGGAACTCCACCATCTCCTCCAACTCCACCATCTCCTCTGTCACCACCCTCGCCGATTGATGATCGACGCACGGACCCGACATACCGCCCGCAAATGCATCACCCACGTGAACTAGAACCTTCACATAAGAAACGAACCCGCTCAGAATCCGAGCTCAACGGTCGACCCCCATTGCCACCAAAACGAGGCCGACCCCTTCGCCCACCAACACAAGTATCCACACAAGTATCCACACAACTACCCCAGCTCCGTATAACTTAAGGCGTAGAAATGAATAAAATTGTCCCCCTTATAATTTTCCAAATTATTTACTCTTGTAGACCTAGCATTAAAATTTCTACCGGAGTTGTTATAGAAAAACTTGCAGAAGGTAAATTTTTGAAAGGGCATGCAGACCTTTATATAAATTTGCAACCCCCTGCTAGAATTAAAATCAATCTCCTTCAGATACAAACCCAATTAGAAACGTTTGAAAGTAAAGTCCAAAATTCTTTCCAAGGAAAAGATCAGATAGTCGCGTTCTGTTAGAAAATACCCTCGAAAATATTCAAACTACAGCACGCGCCCTATCAGAAATATTAGCCTTACCATGGATACAAACTGAAACCAAAAATTCCGAAAACTTTAACCAAAGAAGTAAAAGGGGACTGATAGATATAGGAGGGAAACTGTTCAAAGGTTTATTCGGATTAGCAACCGAAGAAGATATTAAAAGAGTTGAACTTAAATTGAATCTCTTCGCTCGGAATCGACAATATAATGGACACATGTTAGAACAAACTATTAGGTCATTACACGAAAACAATCGCTTCCTTCACTCCCTTTCGGACAGATTCACATACCTTGAATCCATGTTAGCTCAATACAAAGAACACAAACGATATCTAGAATTAATAGAAATAATGAACATACAAGTACCCTAATCGATAAATACTTACACGATAACTACGATTCATTCCAAGGTTTTGCGTGGAACCCAGCTAGCCCATGGAAAATCACTCTTTCCACCCTAATACCATGGGAAATACTCCAGTCCTTGATTCACACCGCCCAGTCACAATTAAAATTATCACCCATATTCCCACTCAACCACACTAATTACCCTCAATTTCTAGAATACACCTGGACTGTACATGGACCACGCCCCTACACATACCTCATAATTATACCATTTTTCGATTTCCTCACTTATGACGTATATAGATTTCACCCTTTCCCAACACCCTACCAAAATAACTCTAATGTCTATCGATTGTATTTACCCACCGTACCACCTTACCTTTTCCTCACCAAAGATCTATCAGCTTATTCTATGATGTCAGATAGCGACGTCCGGCATTGCCGATTCCCGCAACCAAATAAACAACTCATCTGCCCTCCACTCAAACCAGTTATTCTTCCCACTACTAGTCTTGCTTTGTCGATTTAATTCGGACCGGCATGCCCCCGTATGTTCATTTAAAAAATTTCATTCCCCTAAAACCATCCAACTACGAATTGGACCAGACATCTGGGTTTCCTTCGCGAACAGGACTGCCGCTACCCTCGAGTGTCCATCAAATTATTCCCTCATTACAATCCCTATGATTATTCGGCTACCAATTGGTTGCTCCTTGCGTTCAAAAGCCCTCCAAAATATACAACCCGTATAAGGTTACCCTTAATAACTCATACCCATTTCCGTCGCAATTAAATTTAAACCCGTCATAGAGATCTTAAATCTCTCCATAAAACCTGTAACCATCCTACCCGAACTGCATGCCCTGAATGGAATGATCAATTGAGCCGGTTTAAAATTTCGGATGATAACCAAAACAACCTCTTACAAATACTACAAGGTAACCATTTTCTCACATCTGCCGTTTGTATCATTATTGTGTGTGCTATTATCCTCGGTGTATTTGTGATGAAAAGATCATTCTGGGAACAAGAAAACCCAGTGACACGGAACATGAAACTATTTATGCACGACCAAGAGTGCGTACCCAGACCACGTGAACTAGACTTAAACCACCCGACTTATGTTGTATATATAAATCTGTATTATAAAACCAATAGTTCATCTAGTTAGCCTTAGTTAGGATGTTACGTTATTATATTAATACATTCTAGAGGAAAGCGCCTGTAAAATGAACCATAAATAATTCCCATATTCCTATATTATCTTATCCTTCATGTAATTCTTGTATTCATTTATATAGTCTCTGTATCCATTGTAAGAAAAAGTATCCATTTTAAAAATCCAGTGTTATATGGTTCATGTATAATCTTATATATTTAACTTTATATAATGCCTATACTCCTATGTATGTACGTGTGTGTATTCATTTTTACATAAGGACCAAAATCGCCCAACGCGAGTTTGGATAAAATATTTGATTCACTTTCACTTTGCTAAATAATTGGTGACCTGTTGTTTTTTAAAATCTCATAATCATTTTTTAGATTTCGCTTAATAAGGAATCCTGTTAAGCTTTGCAATGTTCACATTTTGTATACACTCTCTTTCGTTATAAACAATGAGATCATGTCTTGCCTAAGCATTAAAATTGTACATCTTAAACCTTAAAATTTCACTCATATGCATATTTTAGTGTAAAGATGCATAGTCCGATTTCCACTTTTAGTTAACTTGGCAGATCATGATAACATCAGATCTGAAAAGTCGCGGTTTAAGATAAAATATGGTTTCGTCTTCAAATATTTTGTTTACTCGTTCAAGCCTTACCACAGCTAAAAAAATTACTTATTTTTAAATATTGTGCAAAAATAATACAGCCTTCTTAGCATTTAATAATATAATGTTAGCAGTTTTTGGGTATATAAACCCATTCAAATTCATCCATTGTCATTCAGAAGCTAATTCAGAGGCTGAGCACTACCTGTATTTTTTAGCAGTAAATTACAGTGAAGAAACTTTTTATTGTCCCCTTCGAGCCTTGCTCTCTTCAGAAAAACTTAGAAAACTTTCCGCATACGCTATAAGAAGAATCCTGAACCTTCAGCATTTAGATTGCAAATCTACCAGAGTCCTCCGAGCCACTATAGAAGAACTCGGAGAGTAACATAGAAGAAAAACCACTTCAAGGCACCTATCCGTTGCTTGCCTCCTAAACCAGAACCCCCGTCAATCCGAACCACCCCAGGGCCATAGACGGGGGTTAACATATATATATATATATATATATATATATATATATATATATATAATCATGCGGGTTGCTTCTACAGAGCTTCAATTTAATATTTAGGAGAAATCCAATGACAAGGAGAAATGTAAATGCCATGAAAAGTCTTCTTTAATGCGCAACGTTTCGAGCAATACGCTCATCTTCAGGCTGTATGATAACAATGTGAAATTAAAATCAATAATTGAATGAAAAACAAGACAAAGAAAATTTCTATAACCTTTCATAAAGGCAAATTTTAAAAGACTGAAAAAAGAGGGTTAAATTCTAAGTTATACAGATTTACATTTAAAATTAAGAAGCTATTTTTAAATACATATAGTAAATGTGAAATTAATACACTGGAAGAATTAACAATAGTACACTGGAATAATGAAACTAACTAACCTTTCACTGCAATTTCCGAGGCTAGACTGATTTAAGCAGAGGCAAAACGAGAAAACATAAGATAAGATAAGATAAGATAAGATAAGATAAGATGGTGAGGGCGATTGGGGAAGGGGGGATTATAAGGAATTGGGGAAGGAGGAGGGATTATAAGAAGTTTAAAGGGACAGCTGATGAGTCAACATTTAGCGTAGGGGTCAAAGTTTTAATGTAAAGCGATTCCAAAATTCTAAGTGAGTTGGGACAAGTATTACAACCAAGAATTTTAAAATTGTCTAAAGTGACATCAGTTTTACATTTTATACTGTGTTCCCGAATACTAGAAACTTCTTTATTTTTAAAATTTTACCTGTTCGGCCACTTATTCCCATATGCGAATAAAATCTAGCCCTGAGAGAGCGAACAGTGCTGCCAATGTAATTCCCAAGGAGACACCTAGGGCAGGTAAATAAATATACAACACCGCTACGCAACGAGTCAGGGGTTCGATCCTTCGCTGAGAAAAAGCTACCTAAAGACGTTTTATTAATAAATATGATGCGGAAATCAGTATGATAAAAAAATTTCCTTAACAACTTTGTAAATTTAAGCTTAAATTCCTTATTCAAAGGACCCATTTCAGGTACCAAGAAATATTTTATATCCTTCGGCACTGTAATACAAGGAAGTTGAGGGCTATAAACATTATTTAAGAAGGATCTAATTAGTTTATCTACATATTGAACAGGAAAACTATTATTGGTAAAGTATGATCTTAGATTATAAATTCATCATTAAGTAAGGTAAAACTAGAGGTCAAATTATATCCTCTGAACAGGAGAGTTTTAATACAAGACATCTTATAGTTGAAATCAGTAAAACTAAAAAAATTCATGCCCAAACCAGTGAAAGTGGGTTTCCTGTAAACTGATGTAGTAATAGAATCACCGTTTTTCGAAATTAAAAGATCTAAAAAGGGAAGGGAGCCATTTTTCTCAGTTTCCATTGTATACGTTATATTGGGGTGCAAAGAATTTAGGAAGTTAAAGAATTGTTGCGCTTGTACCGCATTACCGCATTACTAAATTCAAACAAATTCTTGAACCTGTCAATAAAGTCATTGTAAGGTTAGAAGACCAGGTTAATAGATTTTTGTCACGACTAAAGTCCTTAAAGATAATAAAAAACGATACTTACTCTCAGTTGTTCGCATCTGGTGCTAATCTTGCTCAATTATACTGTTTGCCTAAAATCCATAAAGTTGGAACACCTCTCCGTCCTATTTTAGCTTCGTATAACTTACCCACCTTTCAATTGGCAAAATTTGTTGTTCGTCTCCTGTCACCCTTTGCGAAAAATGCTTACACTATAAATAACTCGTTTGAATTCCAAAAAGACCTTCTTGGTGAGAACTTCGATTCAAAAAAGTTTTTTGTCAGTTTTGATGTAAAGTCGCTTTTCACAAATGTACCTGTATCTGAAACTATTGCCATTATTTTAGATAGGGTTTTTAGCTCGGTTGATATTTTTCATGGTTTTTCATTGTCTCATTTTAAGGAACTTTTAGAATTGGTCTTCAAACAATGCTATTTTACTTTCAACAATAAGGTTACCAACAAATTGATGGTGTAGGGATGGGATCACCTGTCGGACCGTTAGCAGCTGATTTTTTTAGACTCATTTAGAAAGTGTAATTTTTAGTCAATCTCCCACTCATCTCAAGCCAATTTTCTATCGACGCTCGTTGATGATTCGATAGCTGTCTTTGATAATGCGGTACAAGCGCAACAATTCTTTAACTTCCTAAATTCTTTGCACCCCAATATAACGTATAATGGCAAACTGAGAAAAATGGCTCCCTTCCCTTTTTAGATCTTTTAATTTCGAAAAACGGTGATTCTATTACTACATCAGTTTACAGGAAACCCACTTTCACTGGTTTGGGCATGAATTTTTTTAGTTTACTGATTTCAACTATAAGATGTCTTGTATTAAAACTCTCCTGTTCAGAGGATATAATTTGACCTCTAGTTTTACCTTACTTAATGATGAATTTAATAATCTAAGATCATACTTTACCAATAATAGTTTTCCTGTTCAATATGTAGATAAACTAATTAGATCCTTCTTAAATAATGTTTATAGCCCTCAACTTCCTTGTATTACAGTGCCGAAGGATATAAAATATTTCTTGGTACCTGAAATGGGTCCTTTGAATAAGGAATTTAAGCTTAAATTTACAAAGTTGTTAAGGAAATTTTTTTATCATACTGATTTCCGCATCATATTTATTAATAAAACGTCTTTAGGTAGCTTTTTCTCAGCGAAGGATCGAACCCCTGACTCGTTGCGTAGCGGTGTTGTATATTTATTTACCTGCCCTAGGTGTCTCCTTGGGAATTACATTGGCAGCACTGTTCGCTCTCTCAGGGCTAGATTTTATTCGCATATGGGAATAAGTGGCCGAACAGGTAAAATTTTAAAAACTAAAGAAGTTTCTAGTATTCGGGAACACAGTATAAAATATAAAACTGATGTCACTTTAGACAATTTTAAAATTCTTGGTTGTAATACTTGTCCCAACTCACTTAGAATTTTGGAATCGCTTTACATTAAAACTTTGACCCCTACGCTAAATGTTGACTCATCAGCTGTCCCTTTAAACTTCTTATAATCCCTCCTCCTTCCCCAATTCCTTATAATCCCCCCTTCCCCAATCGCCCTCACCATCTTATCTTATCTTATCTTATCTTATCTTATCTTATGTTTTCTCGTTTTGCCTCTGCTTAAATCAGTCTAGCCTCGGAAATTGCAGTGAAAGGTTAGTTAGTTTCATTATTCCAGTGTACTATTGTTAATTCTTCCAGTGTATTAATTTCACATTTACTATATGTATTTAAAAATAGCTTCTTAATTTTAAATGTAAATCTGTATAACTTAGAATTTAACCCTCTTTTTTCAGTCTTTTAAAATTTGCCTTTATGAATAGGTTATAGAAATTTTCTTTGTCTTGTTTTTCATTCAATTATTGATTTAATTTCACATTGTTATCATACAGCCTGAAGATGAGCGTATTGCTCGAAACGTTGCGCATTAAAGAAGACTTTTCATGGCATTTACATTTCTCCTTGTCATTGGATTTCTCCTAAATATTATATATATAGATATATATATATATATATATATATATATATATGCGAATACGAAGAAAGTTTTTAGTGTATTTTATGTTCCTCTTTTAACATTATTTTACATAGCCATAAAACACCGTTTGACATGTAGCCAATATATGTGTCGAAGCTTATTTGTTTCTTGTTTCAATTTCGGAACCGACTCGTATGTCGTATGATACAGTAAAACAGTGACAAATAAATTTGCATGGATTCGCGTCAATCGAAAGCTCTGTTCTTATTTATTATTTCGTTTGTTATAATTTAGCTAACGTAAAATACATCCTTTGTTGTTTTAGGAACACACACACACACACACACACACACACACACACACACACACACACACACACACACAGGCGCGCGAACGAACGAACCTTATCCAAGCAACGTCCTTTTTTAAATTATATTTTGCTCGAAATCTTTTCGGGCTCCGCTCTCCGTCGAGTATATTTGATGTGTCTGTTTTTATTAGATTCCAAAGAACACAAAGGAAAATTTCTCCTCCGTCCTTTCGTCGTTCTCTAATGAAATTCAATAAACACTGTGACGAAGATCGCTCTAAATTTGTTCAAAGGATACATTCCTTCAGTGTGTAATAAAGCTGCATTGCGGTAGTTTTCAAAATTGCGACACGAAACAACCTCAAACGAATGTTGTAGTTCTATTTTGTAATTTATTGAAGAAAAGAATGTAAACACAGTCTTTAATTAAAAGGAAAGATGGGATTTGCGCATCGTTTTTAAATGTTTCGTTTAAGCGTTTGCAATGAACGCAATTCTCAGTTCCGTATTTTAGTTAAATACAATATTTTCTCTCCTTTTCTTTCATTTTAAGGGAGCGAGCACCGGATGCTGGAGGAGAAGGGGTCTATACTGAAGTGGCCGAAGAACAATAAGAAGCTTCGTTGGGAGCGAGGAGGAAAAACTTTGTTGTGAAAATAGTGAAGATTTTTTGTAAATTAAATGTTCTCGACCGATAAAATGGAATTGTTCATTGTTAAACGAAAATGGTGGTTGGAATGGAATATGTTAAGTTTGCTTACGTTAAAGTTAGGTTAAGTTAGGTGTGAGTAAATAAATAAAACATGAGAGAGAGAGAGAGAGAGAGAGAGAGAGAGAGAGAGAGAGAGAGAGAGAGAGAGAGAGAGAGAGATTGTAACAGAAATAAATTTTATTTTTGTACGTAACGGAAGTTCGAAATAGTCAATAGGAATAATCAGTAGGACCAATCATTTAACATCAAATAACTGGTGCTCCTTTAGTATGCGGTCTACAGACAAATTCACACTTTAGTATGCGGTCTACACCAATTTGTTTTTTAAATGTAGTTAAAGAAGGTTGAAATGACAATCTTACTTGAAAAAAATTTATTGAAAAGTTAAAAACATAAAAAGTTTATTGAAAAGTTAAAAACACAAAAAGTTTAAATGTAAGTATACCTTCTTAGCTTGTTTACTAATTGCTTGTTTACATCCCAATGTCAGTCGCCCTTGACGATTGGTTAGGTTTAGTCATAATATTTTCGTTAGTTTTAACGAAAATATCTTGACTAAACCTAATCAATCGTAGGTAGACCGCATACTATAGTAGCACCGGCAATTGAATTGTTTACAACTTTACTGCTTCAAATTTCTCAAGCTACTGATGTTAAACAATCATTTTGAATTTCAAGGTCAAATAGGGTCTAAGTCATGTGAGTGAGTCATTTAGCGAAAAAAAAAAGAGCGGCAGAATGCGTGAGCAGGCACAAACTTAACGAAAAAAACTGTAGACTGCACTTTGAAAAAAGTAGAGCGCGGCAGAATTTGTAGACCGCATACTAAAGGAGCACCAAATAACTTTTTACGGGTCTTATGAAAAGTTTTGGTTTACACTGTAAAGGAACCTAAACATTTCGCTAAACAAGAATTTGAACTTTCTTGTGAATTGGAATAATAATTTCGAAGTATTTCATTAATTACTTTGCTGGACAATGGAGTAAACGTTTCGCTAAGCATGTAGTTTTACAGCCGGCTAAATGTTCCAACATAAATCTGACAAGTGAGAGAAGAGAACAGAGAAATAACTAATTTTTATAATTGAAAAGATTACAATTCAACTTTCTGTAGCTTCAGAAAGTTGGGTCAAATTATGTTTGGTGAAATATTAAGATTTCCCTTGACGTGTAGCGACAACTAAATTTTATATGGTCAAGAGACAATGAGATTTCCCATGGTCAGAAGTTTGCAAAGTTCGCTTAAAGTTGCCATGAAGGTTAATAACAAAGATGCGTACAGCTTTAATAAGACATTTCTGTGGTTGTAGGTGCCTTGGGAAGCACCTACATTTAAATGCAAAACACTCGGTTAATCTAGTGGGAAAAGATTCTCAAGAGTAAATATCTATTTACCAAAATTAAGCCATCCTGAGATGAAAACTAAGCCTGTTTTTTTCCAGTATTTCTGCTGTTAAACCATTCATTAAAATCGCCGTGTTTTAATATGGGTTGCTAAAGAAAGTCCTAAAATGCATGATTAACTATTCTTCATAACCGTGGGCATCCATTTGACGCGAATCGAGACAGGCTATAAAGTCTTGGCCCACTTAATCTTGACCTTAAAGTCGCCGCTGAGCATAGTGCTAACGATACTACCAAGAAATAACACCAAACAATTCCTATGCCATTAGTAACGAAAGAACGTAACTTTTAACCATAAACAATCCCACTGAAAGAATTAAGCCCATATCACACGACCGTTTGTTGCCGTTTTTCACCGCTGAATCGTGCCTCGCTCAAACCCGATTGAAGCCGTTTACATTAACCGGCAACAGTCGCGGTTTGAAAATGTATCGAATGTATTAATCGATATTCAGCGACAAGATTTTGAAAATTTTCAAACTCCAACTGTTGCCGATAACATATAAACGGCTACAGTCGATTTTAAGCAGGGCGCGATTCAGCGGTGAAAACCCCCAACAAAAGGAGTTGTGACATGGGTTTTAGGTTGTAAAATTTACTGCCATTCCTTTGAACGACAGATCAAACAACTCCCCTACCCATTTTCAGCGAATATCTTACTAACCCTAAGCAGCCACAACTCTTTACTACCTGAATCTTCACTGTTCTAAATATGATTTTTGCTTTCGCTCTTTAATACTATTCTACAGGGTGGCCCATAAGTCCTAATCGGTTATAATTAATACAAAAAAAAAGTAAAAAGTTTATAATAAGTTTAGAAATATGTATTGATTATATTCAAAGCGCAAAATCTAACCATCTCGACAAATATTCTTCCATTTAGTAATCGATTTTAGCTTTAATTATAACCGATTGGGACTTATGGGCCACCCTGTAGATAATAGTTGAAATTTAAATCCTTCGTATATGAATAAATAAATATCAATGGATAATTGTTATCGAATTTAGTCACATCTGAAATTAATCAAAATATTAAATTTCCGAGATTTAATTTCTCAGCTAAAGCACAATATTTGACTTCATAAATGAATAATAAAATGAATAGCAAAATTATTTTTAGAACAACCAACTAAAAATTAATGAATACAATATATATATATATATATATATATATATATATATATCTATCTATATATTATTCTTAATTAACTTTATTAAATAAATAAAATGTATAAAAGTTAGTTTGAATAACCAAACGATATCGTGGAAAGGATCAAATAACATAAAAACAGGTCATTAAAAAGAATTCTAAAGCAATACGAGAACTTATTAAAATAAACCCTTGAACATATACATATACTGTGTATATATATATATATATATATATATATTATATATATAATATACAGTATATACTAAAGGAAATAATAAACACGGCATTAGTTACATTATTACATAAAATTTATCACATGCGTATGAAAAAGACGCGACTCAAAAAGTGATATATATATATATATATATCGTAAAGAACGACGCTTGTATAGGAGAACATTCCGCGCAAGACGAGGGGGGAGAACGAACAAATGAAAAAATAAGGTAACCACCCGGGAATCGAACCCGGGATCTTCCGATTGCCGGTCACATATGATAACCACTACACCATGGTCCTCACTCGATCAGAAGTCGTAATTCTCCTACATACGCGCAGAAACCGGCAATCGGAAGATCCCGGGTTCGATTCCCGGGTGGTTACCTCATTTTTTCATTTGTTCGTTCTCCCTCCTCGTCTTGCGCGGAATGTTCTCCTATACAAGCGTCATTCTTTACGTTAATTATACTGCGTGGTCTTTGCAGTTGAAATGTGTATATATATATATATATATATATATATATATATGTTAAACATATTCTGAGTTTGTGTGTATATATATATATATATAAGCAAACAACCACAGGGAAAAGGAAAAGGAAACACGAAGTCCGAGCGCTTTCGTGATATATTCACATCTTCAAGGAGAAGATTTCTGTTTCTCCTTGAAGATGTGAATATATCACGAAAGCGCTCGGACTTCGTGTTTCCTTTTCCTTTTCCCTGTGGTTGTTTGCTTATTAATAAGATCACGTGTTATTCTGTGATTTTAGTGCATATATATATATATATATATATATATATATATATATATATATATATACAGGGTGTCCCATAAATCCGTTTTCATGGGAGGGGAGGAATTTATTTTAAGTTAAACTTTACAAAAGTAATAGATTAGAACTAAAACATATGTTTAAATTGGTCTTGTTTTGGGACCTTTATTTTTTTTGTTGCAGGTAGAATAACACGCATTGGTTAATATGGAAGTGAGTTACACTCGTAAGACATGAATTTGAAGTTTTTTTTTTTAGTTCAAATGTATTACTTTTGTAAATTTAATTTAAAAGACATTTTTCTATGAGACCGGAATTATGGGACACCCTGTATATATATATTATATATATATATATATATATATATATATATATATATATGCACTAAAATCACAAAATAACACGTGACCTTATTAATAAGCAAACAACCACAGGGAAAAGGAAACACAAAGTCCGATTTAAAATACCCAGAGAACTGCATAGATAAGTCCTTACCATTCAGAGAAAATTTCCTTGATCTGCCGAATCTGCTGAGGACTTTTAACGTAAATATTGCGTTCAAAAATTTAGATGTAAAGAATTCATTGATTAAGAACTCCCCTTTAAGTGAACATGGTTGTGTATATAAAATCCCTTGCACAATATGTAATAAATTTTACATTGGCCAAACTGGTAAGACCCTTGAGTTACGTATTAAACAGCATCAATACAGTATAAGAAGTGGCCAGGAATCTGATGCCATTTTCATTCACGTAAGAGATACTAATCATCCCATTGATTGGAAAAATGCTTCCAAATTAAGGTTTAGTAAATCTATTGTTAGCAGAAATATACTGGAATCAAGTGTGATCAAGAATAATGCGGATTTGGTCCTTAATATTAGCCCTGGGTTGTACAAATTAGATTCGTGCATTGTCAGAAAGCTGGCGAAGGGCTTACTGTTTTCTTAACTGCATTCTTGCCCCTTAATGGTTTGCCCTGGTTAAATAAATAAATATTATTGTAAGAACTGTTAACATTCTTATGTGTCTATTTTAATTGTAATATTTCTTTCGTGTATAATCTTTGGTTGCCTGGGGTTTATTGGACTTTTGAACTGGGTTGCTTTTGGGAAAACAATTTTTTTTCCAGACTGTTTGTAGAAATTTTGTAATAATCTGTAAGACGATGGCAACATTCCCTTTGTTTTCATTAATTTCGGGCCACTTAATTTCCTACTTCAATTAAATATTAGTGTTAATAACCATTATAATAATTTTTGTTTTCTGTACTGGTGTTTTGTCTAATTTCATCTATATAGTAATTTAGCAGCCTACAGATTATGTTATCTATTTGTTATCTACGTTATCTATTCGTTTTTCATTAAATTCTTGCCAATTAATTGCCTGCTTTAATTAAATATTAGTGTTAATAACCATTATAATAATTTTTGTTCTCTGTATTGTTTTTTTTGTCTAATTTCATCTATACAGTAAATTATTACAGTATACTACTTTTATATTTAGTAATTTAGCTGCCCACAGATTATGTTATCAATTGAAAAAATCTTTAGAGGGCTTTAAGGCCTTTAATTTGAGGTGCCGATTGTGAATTTTTTGCTTGTCTATTTAACTCATTTACTTTGTAATCTTCGCCTATTTTCTGTTCCTCCTTGATAATGTGAATATATCACGAAAGCGCTCGGACTTTGTGTTTCCTTTTCCCTGTGGTTGTTTGCTTATATATATATATATATATATATATATATACACACACACACACACACGTGTATATATATATATATATATATATATATATATTTTTTTTTATTGGGGTTGTTTAACCTCCTTCGCAACATCTAAAGTTATATGACGGAGGGGACCTACAGCTTTACGTGGGATCCGAACTACGGGTCGTTACATAACCTGGGCGCAGAGAACGGTCTTCCGTCCAACTACTACCCACACCCAATGTCGCTTAACTTCGCTGATCTCCTGGAAGCGGTGTTACGACATTGGCCACGACGTAGCCCATATATATATATATATACTGTATATATATATATATGACGTAGCCCATATATATACACACACACACACACACACATATATATAGGATCATATGTAGAATTCGGACCCCTACCAAGGTTGGGGTCCGAATTCTACATTAGCGGAAGGTTGGGGTCTGTATTCTCCATTTGGCTTGTTTAAGCTACTCTTTAACTATTTGAGTTTCTACATTTGCCTTAACATTTGCCTTTGTTCTGTTGACATAAATACTCTAGTACACACACAAACTATTGAAAGCTATTGGAATCGCCAAAAAAGTTTTATTAAATCAATGCATGGATGTAGGAGATCACACTTAAATTCATACTTAGACGAATTTATGTGGCATGAAAGACATAAACAATACGTTTTTCCAATTTTGTGATACCATTTTTTCACAATATCCTTTTAATTAAACTTTCAATTTTACAATTGTGTGATTTTAATGGTTTTTATTTGTGATAATAATAATAAAATTTTCTATGAACCTTTAAATTGTTTATTGATGTCCTTATACGATTCGTTTGGGGTCTGGCTTCTATAATCTATACATTAGGGGAAAGTTGGGGTCTGGATTCTACATTAGGGGAAAGTTGGGGTCTGGATTCTACATTAGGGGAAAGTTGGGGTCTGTATTCTCCATTAGGGTTACCTGGGGTCCGAATTCTACATATGATCATATATATATATATATATATATATATATATATATATATATATATACACACACACACACACACAGTATATATATCTTGACTGATTTACAATATTATTTTACAAAATAAACCTATCATTTACAAATGGTTTATTTTTGCTGAATCGTTTGAAGAAGGGATGACGATCTATTGATGAATAAATGAGAAAATTATAAATGTAAACTATAAGAGGCTTTCAATTCATAATAATTATAACCAGTGAGGGGAGGAAGAACATAAAGTGGAACAGCGATCACGCCAGACGAACGCGACCCATTGTTCTAACGTCTGTATTATTATTATTTATTATTATTATTATTATTATTATTATCGCTTGTACCAGCGGGAGTCGAACCAACGACTTCAGTGTCTTTACTTTGCTTATAGGAAAATGGTATTACCGAGTGTGCCACGATACTGGCCAACTTATCTTAGAGTGTGTTTTTGTTTAACGGTTTTTAATTTGAACACATCGCTCTTATATTTATTATATTGTCTTCTGCGTATGGGTTATATATATATATATCAGTGGCGATTTCTTAATGAATGCAACGCATGCAATGCATGTGTTAAATATGTTCTCTTTTCAGATCTAAGTAAGGATTATAATTGACAAAAATAATTTTCAGAAACTAAAAATAGTCTAAGGCTTCAATCACGCATGTACTGGCTATTGGGCGTAAGCAAAATTATGTCTTATTTCATTAGACAATTAAGAACATTTTTCTGTACACAGATCGAAATACTTGTAGCTAACGCATTCACTAATTCAGTCTGGGTACAGAAAAATGTTCTTAATTGTCTAGTGAAATAAGACATGATTTTGTTTACACCGCCTTGCCTTGGGCAATTTTTTAAGGAGACTTCTCACTATCCATAAGATATTTTTTTTGAGCCTCATAGCTAAATTCAAAAGGCAATATGTTTTAAAATATGCTTAGAAAATTTACTTAATATTTTTACTAAAAATAATTAAAAAGCTTTGTTCTGATTTTTTTTAATTAATGAAAATAATACGGCATGCATTCAGTTTTATAGGTGCATTCACCAAAAGTAACATCTGGCAATTCTGACAAGGCTTCTTTCCAGTACCACCGCCGCAAGCATCCACTTGTGTTCGGTGTTCCCTTTTGTGCTTTAATTATAGCATTGTAGTGCCCATAATGACTGACGATGTGTTTAATCAATTGAAGACTAGAAGATTTTACTCACTCTCTTTGATGAGAAAAAGCGCATATTGAATAATGGCAGACCGATTCCACATTTGAATTTAAGCAAAGAAAATAAAGGCTTCACTAGGAAATTTAATCCTAAGCTGTATGATGATGTTCCCTGGTTATGTGGAAATATTTCAAATAACAAATTGTACTGTTGGTCGTGTTTCCTATTTTCAAGAGATAACTCTGTGTGGAATTCTGTTAGTCGTGGATACGACGATTTAAACAATTTACATACTGCAATTTCTCGCCATGAAAAATCTCTTGCTCACATAAATGCATTTGTTGATCTTAAAACATTTGGAAAGTCAGAAAGAATTGATTTAATACTCGACAAGCAGAAATCAGTTGCCATTTCCAGACATAACGAAGAAGTTAATAAGAATCGAGAAATTTTGAAACGTTTGATTAGGATAACATGTTTTTTAGGTATGCAAGAATTAGCATTTCGCGGTCACAATGAAGAAGAAAACGCTGACAATAGGGGTAACTATATTGAATTGGTATTTTGTATGGGAGAATTCGATGAAAAGCTTCAAAACCATTTAAAAACTGCGACTGTTTTTAAGGGAACATCATCTGCTATTCAGAATGACATAATTCAATCTATTAGTGCAGTTATGTTAGAACAAATAAAACGTGAGCTTATCGACTGCATGTATGTGGCGATTTTATTAGATGAAACATCTGATGTCAGCTGTTTTTCTCAACTCTCTACTGTTGTTCGTTATGTTAATAAACATGGAAAGATTTGTGAACGATTTATAAAATTCAATGACGTCAGCAATGATAGAAGTGCAGGAGCGATTTCTGATTTATCTATAAGGCAACTAGGTGAACTGGGCTGTTTGAAAAAATTAGTTGCTCAAACCTACGACGGTGCTGCTGTTATGGGGAGCGATCTTAATGGAGTACAAACAAAGATTAGAGAAACTGTACCAGAGGCTATTTTTCTTCACTGCTACGCCCATAAACTTAATCTTGTTTTATCCCAAGCTGTCGCTGAAATTTCCGAATGTAATAATTTTTTTTCAGTATTAGGAAGTTTGTCATCATTTTTCAGCAGTTCAACTAAGCGAACTTCAATGCTTGACAAAGTTGTTGGAAAGCGTTTCCCTAAACTGGCTCCAACGCGGTGGAACTATTCATCTCGTCTAGTTGAAAGAGTTAAGGAAAATAAAGAAGATATAATAGATCTTTTAAAAAGCATTCTTGAAAACCCAAAGAAATTTGATGAAAAAGTATTTTCTTCAATTTTTCCTTTTACTGAATATCTATTTAATGTGCTGCAAACAAAATCTATGGATATTGTGTATAGCTCAATCACCGTTGAAAGCACTATGAAAAAAATCAAACAAATAAGGGATACAAAATTTGCAGATATGTGGGACTTGATAACAGAAAGATGTGGTGAACCTGTATGTAAAAGGAAACAGAGTCTTTCTCCACAAGAGAAGTATAGTCAACTATTTCATGAAATATTCGATAATATACTTCTTCAAATGAAAGAGCGTTTCAGTTCAATGGAAAAATTGGAATTCATTGAGCTTTTAGATTGCAAAAAATTTGAGTTCTATGATGTTACTTTCGCAGAGAGAGCTTTTGAATCTTTGAAAAGAAGCTACAATTCATTTTTTGAGTTTCCTCGTCTCCGTTCTGAATTGTGTGTTTTATATTCGCACAAATCTTTTGCCAAAAAGAATGTTGCTGAGCTCCTAAAATATCTACTGGAAAGCGAAATGCACAAAGGTCTTAAGGAAATATATAAATTGACGAATTTGATTCTAACTATACCAATATCGACAGCAAGTGTTGAGCGATCATTTTCTGCGCTTAAAGAATTAAAAGTTATTTACGGAGTTCCCAAAGTGAAGAAAGGCTATCTAATCTTGCCTTAATTTCAATTTAAAAAAATTTCCTCAAGAAACTTATGGAGAATCGAGAGTACTTTTACAATTTGGTCATCGAAGAATTTTGCAGGAAAACTAGGAGAGCAGAATTTCAATTCAAATAATGCTTCACAATTATTTAAGGTAAATTTTAAATTTGTATCTTTTTCTTTAGATCAATTCGGTAACTACTATATATAATATGTCTAATTTTTTGTCGCATATTTAAGCCTAACATTAAATGAACTTTCCTTCAAAGAGGTCCCCAAAAGTTTGTAAAACACCTTTAACTTGCTAAGTTCTATGTAAACAATATGCAAAGTTTGGGCAAGAGGGTTAGGCGGATGTTTTTCTTCCATTCCATAACATTGCATGCCTGAACAAAATGTCACGAGTCGCCACTGATATATATATATATATATATATATATATATATATATATATATATATATATATATATATATATACAGGGTAGCCCACAAGTTCTTTTATCCCTTACCCTCACCTTATTTCAGTAGGAAAAGATTCAAGGGTAGAGAGTTTTGTGGAATACTATATATATATAATATATACACGTCATGGCCACGTCTCAACATTGCTTCCCGTAAGATCAGTGAAGTGAAGTGACTGTGGGTCTGGGTTGTAGTTGGATGGGTGACGGTCCTCTGCGTTCAGATTATGTAACGACCCAGGGTTCAGACCCCACGAAACCTGTAGGTCCCCTCCGTCACATTACTTTTGTCGTTACGCAGGTGAAAGAACCCCAATCATTACACACACACACACACACACACACACACACACGCATGAGCGTGGTAACGACTTTTTTTAAATATAAATATCTAGTGAGGTACTAGCTAATCTAGCCTACCCTAACCTAACCAACATTTAACTAACTTAACCTAATCAAAACCAACACTTTTTCCCGACATTAAAAATGTTTGTAAATTTTTTATATACATTTTTTAATGTTCCGAGCTACCGTACCACACAAGTGTTACCACACCAAAAAAAAATCACCCCACTACAATTATGAATTATCACACTCGATCTCACTTACGCCTAATTGGCTATGTGCACACAACAACACATACACACACACACACACACACACAACACACACACACACACACAGTATATATATTCAAATATATACATTCAAATATATACATATAATATATTCATTCTTCTCCCAGCTGTTCATCCTTCCATACAATAAAAAAAATTGGTTAGATAAATGGGTACCCTGGATAGCCTAGTGGTTAAGACGCTGGGCTGCTGGTGGGGCGTGGTTCGGATTCCACGTTAAACTGTAGGTCAGCATGAGCAATTCGGGCGGAAGCAAACAAGGTTTTATATATACCGGGTGGCCCATAATTCAGGAACCATAGGAATGATTGTATTTTTTTCTAATAATTTTTGTACTTTCTAATGATGGTTTTTTTTTTCTTTATTTTCTTTTTGATGAAAAAAAAATCGCGTGGAGTGATATCTGGTGACGTGGGTGGCCATTCGATAGGACCTCTTCGGCCAATCCATCTGTTAGGGAACGTTTTATCAAGGTATTTGCGAACTTGCATGGCAAAATGAGGAGGTGCACCGTCTTGCTGAAGAAACATGCCACGTCGTTTGTTTACTGGTACGTCATCTAGGTAATTCATCAAAAAGAAAATAAAGAAAAAACCATTATTAGAAAGTACAATTATTCCTATGGCTCCTGAATTACGGGCCACCAGGTATATATATATATATATATATATATATATTATATATATATATATATATATTATATATATATATGCGGGTTTACGCATAAGCAGAGTAGGCACGTGGCAAATTTTGTCGTATTTCAAAAAAATAAAAAAATAGAACATAAATAAACTAAATTTGAGCGTTTTTTTTGCCATTTTTGTATGTAAAATTTCCTTGAAATGCAATGTGGACACAATAAATATGCTCGGGGTTTTTAGGTAAAAGTTTTGATGCATGCTGTGCGGCACTTTAATCCCTCCCTAAGGGCGGCAAAATGCTAAGCACGCCTCTGTATATATATATATATATATATTTTTTGCCTTTCAGAGAAAAATGAATTTGTACTCGTTGAAAGGTTTTGAGCTTTAACTTAAGAAATAGCAATTATTGACACTTTATTACTTATTATTCTCTTAATAAAGCAAACTTTACTTATTCAAATTAGCTTCAGATACCTTAAAAGTTCTATAATATCCTCCTCTTCTTCAAGTGCAATTTTCTTATGTAGGAAGGCGGGGGCAAGCAAGGGCAAGCGCCCGCAACCCTCCCATCCTATGTAAGAAGGAGAGAGCCAACATCAAGGTCGATGAGGCCCACGATTGTGTAGTGTGTAAAATACACGTATGTGTAGTGAAGAACAGAGGAAGAAGTGTGTTTTTGAGGACATGCTGGAGTGACGGCCCACAATGTTGCCAGATACAGGGAAATTTCCCTATTTTAGGGAAATAAATCACCAAATAACGCCAATATTCCCTGAATAGGGAAATTTTGAGGAGTGGATATAGATATTTATATATCCAGAAATACAAATGTTCGCTGTATTAATTGAAAAATATATAACAATATTGCTAAATAATACTTTAATCTTACGATAGAGAGACAAATAAATCTATATTAATACATATTGCTTTAAATGCAGGTGTATATAGGGAAATTTTAGACCAAAAGGGAAATTTTAAGAGCGAACCGAGGGAAATTATATAATTCAGACCCTGGACAGCTCACAATTTTAGATGAGACACGGACAAAGATCAGCTGAAGAGGACAGTAGCAGGAGAAATGAGAGTTCCAGCACACTCTGTCTCCTGCCTAACGTCCCACCCCCTCTCCCTGGAGTACTTCCCTGGTCAATTGGTGCCTATAATCTCTTCCTCAAAGTTTTATAGAATTTTATAGGATTCTCCTCGTATTTTACTAAAGGATGACGCGTAATCTTGGTTTATGAAGAGGTTCCATAATAGCCCATAGACATTCTTTGTAATTTAACCCTTTCCCTCCGAGTGTGGCATATAAAGACACGTCCACTTTGCGCTCAGATCCGAGTGTGGTAAATAAACCAACTCCTACTCTTTTCTGAACTCCGGGTGTAATTTATAAACCAAGGGTAGATCCCTCTCTTTCCATCCTCTGGGGTTGAAAATGGGCGGGGGGGGAGATATATGTATTATAATTCGAATTCAATAATTTGAATTCATATAATTCGCTTCAAAGCTATGCCCGTAGTGAAAGAGTTAAGTTGAACTAAGAAATCACTCCGATCAGGGATGACTTTTTTACTGACCATATTCTTACACTTCTTGCTTCTCGTAAACAAATTTTAGAAGCAGTTGTTCATTGCTTGAAATGAACTATTTCTTGTTATTCTTCTCTCGCCAGAACAGTTTACTGTTCGCACGAAGTACAAATTTAATGGTTATGGTAGCAGTAATAATATATAATATAGATATATATATATATAGACGATGATACTGTAATCATCCCCATCAGAATAATCATTGTCGTATGTTCAATATAATAAATTTAATCAAGTGAATATTCAGAATAAGTTTGTATTGAAAATTTTGCTCAATATGTGCCATCATTTAATGTAATTGTTACATCCTATATTGCGGTTTTCCTATACAACCTCTTCAAATGGATAATATTTAGCATTAATTCAATAAAAAGATAATCCTGTATTCCTCATACATTTATGATGTATATTCCTTGTTGCATCAATTTATTTCTCGGTGATTTTTTTATGTTGATTTTATTTTAACTTTGCATATTAATATCTTCTGTCTTTGGTGTTAATGTCTCTGTCATTCTTTTATGTGATGTCAGGCGAACTCTCTCTCTCTCTATTCGCTCGCGCGCGCGCGCGCGCGCGTGGTGTGTGTGTGTGTGTGTGTGCATTTTATTCTTGTTTCGGTATTTCTTTCTGGGTCTCACTGCAACGAAAAGCTCGGGATCGCGGATCGAATCTTTTCGCTTCATTTGCCACTTTGTCGTTCCATCTTGCATGAAAAGTCTTTCATGAAACCTCGTTAATCTCATGCGCGGAAGAAAATCGTTTTGATTCATACAAATGCGATCGTTTATCTCCGTGTGAATTTCGCGTCGAGCCGTACTTCGTCTTTTACTGTTGAAGACGCGTGTCGTGGTTGGTTGGTTGGTTGATCCGCTTAACGCCATTCGTCCAACAGAGGGCGCTCACTTTGGCTGTAACGCTATACCAACTGGGAAAAATAAGTCCACTTTAAAAGGAGAACTGGGTCGAACCAAATAAATTACGTGCAGCGAGATCGCCACTGACCTCCATCCCAACCTTTTCTAACAATATCTTCCGAGCTGAGGATTTTTCTTATTTTATTTATATCTTTAATATATCAAGATTGTAAAGCTAATAAGAAACATCTAATCCACTCATTAGAAGTTAAGCGAGATAAGCGCCTGTTATGGAAGTAGACAGTAATGCAATTATTGTGTATGAATTTAGTAAACCGAATAGGAATGTGTACATATGAAGGAAGAATAATTGCGAACGTCCACAATGATAAGCTTTCTATAATGGAATTCAGAGAGATCGTCAAAACATGTCAGTCACATTCATTCAGAGACTGACATGTGGAGTTGTTTTGTTTTGCGAGTAATATTTCTTTGTTTCAAGAAATATTATAGAGAATACTACTCCTACATGATGATTTTTATTAGTTTGTACTAATTCGGATTACATCGAACAAGTACTGTCTATATTGTGATGTAAATTTTCCTAATATACAGTGCGTTCGAATAGTCTTTCCGCAGTGCTATGTTAAACGCGTAGGAAATTGAAAAAGTACAATGATTTCATTTAACCATGATTTAGTAATTTTATTACATAACCTTTTGATTTTACAGCATGTGTTGACAGTGTTTTCCACCATTTTGCAGGCACAGGGCAACTCGTCTACACTTGTTGTCAAACACTTTTTTTAAAGTGTTGGTTGACTGCGGAGAGACTTTTCGAACGCACTGTACTTAAAGCCATTCCTTATCATTCGGTTAACTTGCTATGTTAAGTTGAATATTTTTAATGCGAAGCACATTCAGATTTGAGAATATTTTGGGGGTAAATATAAAACCAATTTCAGTTTCCTTTCATTTCATATTTAAAAAATTCCTCCAGAATCGGATCGGATTCAGATTTACGTTTACCTTCGTCAAGAAGGAAATATAGATTGAGATATGGACGCATTCACTTATTGACAGGAGAGAACATTCTCGCAGATACATAAGTGGATAAGTTCTTAAATCGGTGAGTCGTGATTATAAATTATTCTTGAAAGGATCTAATACGTCTTGGAAAGGAACTTTTGTAAACAATTCACGTCAAACCTAATAAATTTTCAACCTGAAAAATTCACATTTTTAATTTCATCTATGGCTGTAGTTCGAAAGTTTTAAATGAGAGCTGAAGAAAGAGAGGAGAAGGTAGAAAGGAGTTTTGCAAACCAGGAATTTAAGAGATTGATGTCGGAACCGTGAGAAGAAATAATGGAACGAAGAAGGATATTTTCCTTATGATAAAAGTAATGGAACTAAAGGGGACAGTTTCGTTAGGAGAGAGGGGAGTGCGAAAAAATTTAATGTGTTTAAAATTTATAGGGTTTATTTCAAAGCTTACAGTGGATTTCTTTAATTATAACAGAGGTTTTATTAAAAATGATTAAAAATCAATGGATAAATTTAGGTACGTTCATGAACTTTCTTTCGAAACCCTAGTCTTTTATTAAACGTTCATAAACATTTTATAAATGTTCACTTGCTTGATGGTTTGGCAGTTATTATAGAAGGAAGGAAGGGAAATGTCTCTCCTTAGTTTGTCCTCCGGATAGTGTAACTTCTTATAACGGCTTCCGATCTGCGATCTTTGGTCCATTCTTTATTGACACAACGGTGGATTGGGAAAAATGTTTACCTTCGTAT
Source organism: Bathynomus jamesi (assembly GCA_023014485.1). Taxonomy (NCBI): domain Eukaryota; kingdom Metazoa; phylum Arthropoda; class Malacostraca; order Isopoda; family Cirolanidae; genus Bathynomus; species Bathynomus jamesi. The sequence goes on along the minus strand of JAJOZX010004931.1, from coordinate 282,589 downwards.
CCTCCAAGAACTGTCCATTCGTTTCTTGTAGGCCAAGAAAGTGATATCAAATATCTAAAAATATCCTAAAATATCTAAAAATTGTAAGACTACCATTTGTATTCTTTTCTGAATAAAGTTTTTGAATTTTTAATTTTGAATATATGGTTACCATACATTTATTATTATTATTATTATTATTATTATTGTTATTATTATGCTTTTTCAACAAATATTAAAAAGAATAAGAGTTGACCTCTTTCAAATAAGGAATAATTTGTTAGAATGATGGTAAGCCAATGTAGCGTCATCAACTTCAGACCTACTTTAGCTAATGAAAAAAGAAAACCGAGGTCGAACCTTGATTAAATACTATTTTTGTTGCGTCGTGTTTCTCCCGTCAAATTGTAGATTGCGCCTTATTGAGCCCACCGTATTTTCGTCGATGTTGCTCAGTTTCCAAGGGCGATTTCATTTAATTAATACAGACGATCCAGTTCAAGGCCACTCTCACATTGTGTTTGCCGTTGTGAATAACATCGGCCTTTCTGAACCAAACTAAGCACTTGGGTGGTAGAATGGTCTAGTAGAATGGTGTTTCGGATGCTAACCCTCTGACCTTGTAAAACGTTGTGCTCATGGGGGGTGGTCCCTTTCGATACCACAACGGGGGGCTTGCTATTCACTTAAAACGCGGTGAAATAAAAAATTGACTTAATTTTCACTTAATCACATGCTAAAATAAGTAGACAGTCAGGAATTGAAGCTCTCTCTCACGGTAAAGCCATGGGCAAACTGAATTATTAAAATTTTCCCAGTGCTTATTTTAACTGACTCTCCTGCTTCCCGCCTTCCACTACAGAACTGAGGACGGTCCTTGAAAATCGCTGTTTTTTCTTAATTCCTCAAGCCCCCCCCGATCGAACCTTCTTAGAAGAGTGTCATCCCCGTACATACGATGGCGTGTCCCTTTGCTTGGGGCAACTTGCAACTGGAAAATTATTTAAGAGCACTGTTTTCTAACACTTATTAACATAATTAACACTGAATAAACTACTTCATCTTGTCCTCCCCACACTTTAAGGGATGTTTCTGGTTGGCATTGTACCCCACATAGCATGATCAATCATCGAGCAACTTATTTTTTGATCACTTGCCTCATAAACACCTCTAAGTGTGAGACTCTTGAATTCGCCGTAGTAACAACGGGTGATCACTCACGAAACACTTTCATTCTCCATCCATAAGGGACAACTACACGGGGATATATACAGGGTTCTTCTATTGATATCCCTCGCCAGAAAGAGATTTCTCTACTCTCGTGGCGGCACAACTCAACATATCACACTAACCGCATAAACACCTTTCACGGCGGAAGACGCAAGTTGAAACTCGCGACATTCAAAGAGTTGGTAGACACATACACATGACAGACATCCAATTACAGAAAACAAGCTTACACATTTGCATGTCTTGCTGATATATCTAAGAACAGAGTAGGAAAGAATTTTGTAGAAATACATAATTTCATAACGTAAAAGAGAAAACTAAATGAAAAATGCATAGCATGGATTAGGTTAGGTTAGGTAGGGTTGTGTTTCTGCCGTCACGATTTGTTTTTTCTCTTCTTCCTCTTGGGTGGCTGGATGCACATGATGGGTAAGGGCATGGTGTGGAAAATCTGATTTTTGTTCTCAATTCTTGTTTCAATCCCTTTCCTGTAGAAACATTTCTTCACTTTGCTGGCGTTGATGGAGTTGGTAGAGTTGTGTTTCTGCCGTCACGATTTGTTTTTTCTCTTCTTCTTCTTGGGTGGCTGGATGCACGTGATGGATAAGGGCATGGTGTGGAAAATCTGATTTTTTTTCTCAATTCTTGTTTCAATCCCTTTCCTGTAGAAACATTTCTTCACTTTGCTGGCGTGATGGCTTTGCGCGTACATGGGTGTGGACATGGAGAGTTTAACTTTTACCTCTCTTAATCCTTTTGGAGCTAGCCTGAAGTGGACTATGGGGTCTTCGTCGGACCGAAACCTGGGTAAATAGAGCTCTAAATATTTTGTAGAAAATCAAAACTATATATTCGAGGTTTTCATGACGATACCAAGTAGCTGATGTAAGCTCAGCACAAATATATTATTAATTAATTTATACAACCATGCTATCTAGTGTACGATTCCTAATTGAGCGTAATTGACAGCTATCTCGTATATTCTCCACTTTCCTGTAAAATTTCCTTGTATACTTTTCCAGTGTCAAGGCATTTTCTTCAACCTTTTATGTAACCGCCTCTGGCGGGGAGAAAGCTTTATGCTTTGCTATCCAGTTTTCTGCTGCTGCTAGAATAGTTTAAAAATGAACTAGTTTAATAACAAGAACCTCCCCTAGTGGACCGAAAAGGTTTTGAGGCTTCCTCTTGTCCTTGTAACCCCTTATAACTCCTTGTAACTCTTATAACCATAATCAAGTTAATCATCCAATAACGCTGACAGTAAAAACACTAAATGCGATACATAGAATTTTAGTGCACATTTTGAGTCACTTTTACCATTCTCCGCGGACGCTTGTAATTGGTTGGATGGAAAGGGGACAAAGTGACGTGATCGGTCAAGCTGATGCAACCATGGTGCTACGTTACTTCAGAACGAGAAATATTTTCTGTGACGTCACGTCCACATTTCCATTAATTTCTCATTTATTAAATTAATTAATAATTATTTACATCTAACAAAACAAAACAATTACACATTTTACCGAATTTCACGTTTCTAACATTTTGGAACACAAAATGTCCCAATTTATGTTCTGAATTTGTGTTTCCTGTCGGATGACGGAAGAAGCATTTTTTATCCCGTTTAAAGACTCTGTAATTTTCATAATATCCGCACAGTGCGAGATGGCGGTACTTTCACCTGTCCCCAAATGTGCAACAACCTTTTTTTCATGCTGAAAATAACAGTTGAAGGATATGGTACTTTCCCTCCCCTTGCAATTTTATTTAGCTTAATATCTGCACACTACTTCCTTTGTGCCGTTGGTTAACTTAGGTTCGTTTCTAGGTTGGTTTTTCTCATATAATATATATATATATCAGGAACACTGAAATTAATAACAAGACCGAGACAGTATATATAGTTCATGAAGCAAAACAAAAATTATATGATAATAAAAACCCACTCTAATAGACAGAGTTTATTTCCACAACAGTTTCGATGCCCACTAGCATCCTCTTCGGGTGGATACAGAAAAACGAATGAACCAAAAACAATATTGCGACTTTCACGTAGAAAAAGTGAAGTTTTTTGCAAAAATTATACGATTGGTGCAGAGAATATTGGAAAAGGAGCATACAATCCACGTGGAAAAGCTACCAGAGTTTTAGTGCCTTCCAATCAATACAATGGGACAACTCTGACAAATGGACAAAAAGGGTGTTCGACGACTGTCCTGTTCTTACGGAATATTAATGTTTTTATTACACGTGTGTTCACATTTTTTTTCGTCTGTCCAGTGTAATCGTTTATAACCAAGTTTATAGATAATGCTCGAATTATTGGTTGGACTATTCTTTAGTATGACGTTTTTCACAATATTGTCAGACGAAAATACTACATTAATGTTCAAAAGTTTAAGCACATTAGCAAATACCTAAAAAGACTGAGAAAAAAAGGGTGTACTAAAATATTCTTCAACAAAGTGCGAGGGTTATTATTACTGGTGTACCGATTAATCGGTATCGGCATCTACATCGGCAGAATCGGCCATTTTTGGGTATCGGCATCAACATCGGCATTGGCCAAATTTAGCCGATTCTCTTACCGATTCTTTGACATCTTAAAATTTTCATTACAAAACAAAATCTATATTTATAGAAAATTGAACATACAAAAACACTATTTATGATCATTTATACTAATTTCAAAGTGCAATATATATAAAAATATTTTATATTTACGAAAAAGGTAAAGCTTAATAAGTTAAGTAACTAGCTAAGCTTTAGGGTAGGGTAATCTCCTACCCTATATTAATAATAACTCTATATTAAGTTGTACTTTATAATTTATATTTTAAACTATGACTTTATTTTAAGTATTTTAATAATTTTACAAACCTAAATTGTATAACCAATTTTTATCGAAATAGGCCACCAGAGCCTTGAAATTTTAATGAAAAATTTTGCTGTTGTTTACATTGTTGAATACCTTCAACATAAGGAAAAACAATTACTTTAAATATTGGTATTCAATTTATGAAACTAAAATAAAATGATTTAATTATTTTACTGAGTAATAAAACGGATCATCTGAAGATCAGAGCCCCCATGTATTCTTGTTTTTTGCTTTACAGTACCAAATATAATAATAAATTAAATTGAATGCCCGGTTAGGTCAACTGTACGCCCTTGACGATTGGGTAGGTTAAGTCGTGATATTTTCGTTAGTTTTAACGAAGATATCATTTGGTAATTGAGGCTGGGGGCCCTGATCTTCAGGTGATTTCAATAAAACTATTTAACATCATTTTAGTTACGGTATATGAGTAACAATTCTGGTAACGTATTTTATGGAGTAAGCTAAGGAAAAGCATTTAAACAAATTTGAAATGTAAAAATATGAAAATTGAAAGTTTTCACATTAGATCAGTAAAATTTATGAAGGGAATTGATTTTTTAAAATATATCTAGAATCATCTAGGTAATTCATCAAAAAGAAAATAAAGAAAAAAACATTATTAGAAAGTACAAGAATTATTAGAAAAAATAAAGTTATTCCTATGGTTCCTGAATTATGGGCCACCCGGTATATATATATATATATATATATAGGCGGTTTTACGTATAAGGAGAGTAGGCACCTGCTTAGGGCGGCAAATTTTTGTCGTATTTCAAAAAAATAAAAAATAGAACATAAATAAGCTAAATTTGAGCGTTTTTTTGCCATTTTTGTATGTAAAACTTCCTTGAAATCAGTAAAATTTATGAAGGGAATTGATTTTTTTAAATATAGGCAAAGAATCGGCATCGGCATCGACATCGGTATCGGCTAAATTTTGGAATCGGTACATCACTAATTATTATTCATACGATAGAAGGTTCGTTTTGCAGGTGGGTAACACAAATCGTTTCCAATATTGTTGATTTTTCCGGATCAAGTAAAGATAATCCCTCCCAACAGAAAAAGGAGGGACTATCTTTACTTGATCATTTTTTGGGAGGGATCATCTTTACTTGGTAAAGTTGGTAATACCGCTTTACCGCAATACCGCAATACCGCTTTAATTAAAGTCTTTGGCTCAAGTAAAGTTAAGCACCCCCAACCTTTTTTAGTTAGCTTTATAAGGCTAACTAACGAAAATATCACGACCTAACCTAACCAATCGTCAAGGGCGTACAGTTGACCTAACGATTGGTTAGGTTAAGTCGTGATATTTTCGTTAGTTAGCCTTATAAAGCTAACTAAAAAAGGTTGGGGGTGCTTATCTTTACTTGATCCATTGTAATAAATGAATTTTAATAAATTTTGTTTTCAAATAAATCATTTTTAAAAAAAAGATTCTCTTAATTTTTATCCTTATGTCAGACTGCTTCACTTTACTTTACTTTCTGGGAGGGATTATCTTTACTTGGTCATTTTTGGGAGGGATTTGCTTTACTAGTGTGACCTGGGAGGGATTATCTTTACTTGATCCATTTTTCCTAACTCAGCATCTATGTATTCCGGGTTGGCGATCTTAAGAGCATGGAGAAACATCGAAGAGAATATGTCGTATTTACACGCACATCCAAAAACAGGACTGAGTTGTTTTGCTCCACTTCCAAAATAAACTTAATGGAGGGGACTTGATTATTTAACTGAACGAGGGAGTTATTCAAGTCACACCTCATGGGCCAGATACACAAAATATCGTCGACGTACTGCAACCATGGGATGCGAACCCCCAGGATTCTCGGAATGTATATTATCTCAAAAAATTTGAAATAAATATTGGAGAAGAGGGGCGACAAAGGATTACCCATGGCCACCCCAGAAACCTGCTGATAATATCGACCATTAAACGTGAATTTGCAATCTTTAACGCAAAGTTTAACGAGTTCCTAAACAATGTGTGAGTGGCAGGTCATACTTATCTAATTCTCGAGAGAGAAAGTCGAGCATGTCTCAATTAACATTTTTGTGTACAATGAATAAACGTCGAAACTGATCAATCTATCGTTGGTTTCAGTGTGTATATTATTCATTTTTTCAGTAAACAAGACTCCAGAACATATCCAGAACATAGCCGAAACTTTCTTGGCTTGTGCCACGTCTGACAAATTCATCTCAGTGTTTGAACTCTTACCTTTACGTTCAGAAGGCAGTAAAAGGAAAATTTTTGAAACTTGAAACCACATTTTACAAAGGGCGACTGCGTCAAACAGCGATCCATGACAGTAATGCACACGTAACAAACAGATGTGACACCTTAAGTACCTTGTGTGACACTAATTGTTGGGGGAGATCGGGTTGCCCCGTGCACCTGAAGCATGATGCCACTGCTGTCTCGATCTTGTTATTAATTTCAGTGTTCCTGAGGAAGACATTAGACGAAAGAGCTTCAGCACTATTTCGTGTTTTATTTTTCCTTCGTGGTTATTTTTATTATATATATATATGAATGATGCAAACCCACAAGGAAAAAGAAAAATGATTCCAAGGTCTTTCGTGTATTTAGAAGTACACCTCGTCACCCTTACGAGGTGTACTTCTGAATACACAAAAGCCTTGGAATAATTTTTCTTTTTCCTTGTGGGTTTACATCATTCATTCATTTCACGTATTTAATTGTGAAATTCATCCCATATATATATAATAAATCTTTGAGTAATAACGTCGTCGGATGCAGAATTCAGAAAGTACTATAACATTAAAATTACAACAGCTAGAAAAATAACGGGAATCCTCTGGAAGAACTTCCACAACAAAAAAGCAAACATCATGCTAAAATTATGGAGGAGTCTAGTGCTATCAATAATTGAATATTGCTCAGTACTCACAAATGTATACAGAAAACGAGACATTGCAAATATAGAAGCCATACAAAGGACTTTTACGTCTAAAACAGAGGAAACAAAAGGTGAAGAATATTGGTCTCGACTACAATCCTTGAAACTCTACTCTCTGGAAAGAAGACGCGAGCGGTACACAATAATATACATATGGAAAATACTTGAGGGCTTTGTCCCTAACCTTAGAAATGAAATAGATACAAGCTGGAATGAGAGAAGAGGCAGACTTTATACTGTCCCAGCTGGAGTGAAACAGAAGGCCATGAAAACGTAGATGGAAAGGACCCTCGGAATACGAGGGCCAAAACATTTTAATGTCCTGCCCAAAGAACTGAGGAACGTCCAGCACACCAACCTGAATAATTTGAAGAACCAGCGGGACAGGTTCCTATGCAAGGTCCCTGACCAGCCATGCGTGACTGGTTACGAGGGCAGGAGGAGATCGGAAAGCAATTCTCTCCTTCACCAAATCCCTCAAATGAAACGGAATGCTGCAGAGGGGTTCTAAGCTCGTGCTCTTGAGTGCTCTTTGTGCTCGTTTGTACGTGCTTGTTCCTGGAGGTTTCACGTGCGCCCTCCCGGCCCTAGCACCCAAGATGATGGGGCTCGACCCTGCAGTCCTTGTCATCCTTGGTCTTTTTCCACTTCGACTGTCCCCTCACCCTTTCTTTTTCCTCTGTCTTTCCTCTCACTTTTTCTTTGTTTTTCCGCCGAGATATGCCCTTTTAAATAGAGGCGAATCGGTTCTTCCCGAACTTTAAAAAAAAAAAAAAATATACATACAGTGTTCGCAGTTATCGCAGTTTCCTTGGCAATCTTTAAGATGTGTTTCTGTGAGGCATGCGATGTCCGCCCTTGTTTCGCCGTCCATAAAACCTTTCAGGTAGAAACTTTGTTTAGTGAATTGTTCGGTTTTATTCCTTGAATATTTGCCAGGACAATATATATATATATATATATATATATATATATATATATATATATATATATATATATATATATATACACACACACACGAGGGCCACTCAATATATTTTGCCCCACCTTTTTTTTTTCTTTCCAAGTTTCCTTGTAAGTGCCAGAAATTTTGTACACAAGTAGTTACATACCTTTTTTACAAGTTTTTATTTTTTTCACATAGTCTCCATCCTTTTCTACGACTTTCCTCCACCTCGAAACAAGGGCCTTTATTCCTTGCTGGTAAAAGTCCGCTGGGTTCCGCTCGAGCCACCTCTTAACTCCTCAACAACCTCATCGTCACTCTGAAGCTTTCTTCCACGAATAGCATCCTTCATTGGCCCAAACAAATGGAAGTCTGAAGGTGCCAGATCCGAGCTGTATGTAGAATTGGGTAACACAGTGAAGCGCATTTTTGTGATGGCTTCTCTTGTTTGCAAACTGTTGTGTGGTCTTGCGTTAGCGTGCAAAAGAAAGACGTCTTCCAGTTTTCTCTCCGGTCGAACTCGCTTTATACGTCTCTGGAGTCTCTGTAGGGTAGCAATATATGCCTCTGAGTTGATTGTTTGTCCTTTCTTCATAATGTCCACCAGAATCACCCCTCTCATGCCCCAGAAGATGGTGGCCATAACCTTTCGTGCAGAGGGAGCCATTTTGAACTTTTTCTTGCGTGGGGAGTCTGCGTGATGCCACTCCATGGATTGATGGATTGGCGTTTTGTTTCAGATTCAAAGTGGTGTACCCAAGTCTCATCCCCAGTCACAGTTCTTGAAAGGAAATCATCCCCTTCTGTCTCGTGTCGAACCAACGACTCAGAAACAATTTCTTTTCTTTGGGCTTTGTGATCTTCAGTTAGTTGGCGAGGAACAAACCGTGAACACACTTTTGAGTATCCCAGTTGCTGAATTATCGTATTCACACTTCCTTCACTAATTCCTAGCTCCAGTGATAATTCCTTGTATGTGACGCGCCGATTTGATCGAATAATGCTGTTAGCATGTTGCACAGTGTGGTATGTCACAGCCGATGCCGGGCGACCGCTGCGTGGCTCATCATCGAGGCTGGCTCTCCCTCTCTCCGATGATCTCACACAATTAGACCAGCGTCGAACTGTGTTTCGATCAACAACAGCATCTCCGTAAACGTTTTGTAGACGTTTGTGAATATTTCCAACTGTTTCCTTCTCTGCGGTTAAGAACTCGATAACAGCTTTCTGTTTACGACGCACATCACTGTCAGACGCCATTTTCGAAACTGCGTTAACCATCGGTTTTACAGAGGGGCGTTTAAAAGCGGTTTTATACAAGAAGGGGAGGTTTAAACTGGAAAAATCCGGTTATGTTTTGGGCAGAAAGTTCAAACTTACGGCCCAAAAGACATTTCAGTCTCATGACCTATTATTTAGCTAAGAAAAAAGGGTAAGGCAAAATATATTGAGTGCCCCTTATATCTTGTCCTGGCAAATATTCAAGGAATAAAACCGAACAATTTAGTAAACAAAGTTTCGTACCTGAAAGGTTTTATGGACGAAACAAGGGTGGACATCGCATGCCTCACAGAAACACATCTTAAAGATTGCCAAGGAAACTGCGATAACTGCGAACACTCTATCGATAAGGAAGAATTGCATATCGATGGATTCAACTTACTAAGAGCGGATAGAACAATGAGACGTAAAGGTGGATGTGCTATTTTTATACATGAGAGGCATATGACAGAGACGGTAATAAGTAAATCCAACAGCTTCGTGGAAACCCTTGCAGTGAAAATAGAGAAACTAAACGTGGTACTGATAGTCATCTATAGACCTCCAAACTCTCCAAATGGAAAGTTTTCGGATGCCATTGATAATATCAGAACCCTAATAAAGTCCGTAAACTTTCCATTCCCTAATATAATACTCTGCGGCGATTTTAATTTCCCACTTATAAAATACAAAAAGGTGGGTAGAAATATATTTATACAGCAAGATAAGGGGGGCACAAGAGAGGACCAGGCTCAAGCAAAAATGCTGATGGTTCTCACAAACGAGTTTATGATGACACAGGAGATAACAGAAAATAACAGGAAAATAACTGCCCAGATCTGGTATTCACAAATAACACGAACTTGATTGCCGATATAAAAATAACCGCAACTATTATCTCAGACCACAATATAATCGAGTTATCAACAAATATGGCGATAACTTTAAAAGACAATACACATACGGAAGGAAGAAGCAAATTTGGGGCTTTTAACTTAAACTCCAAGACCATAAATTGGGAAGAAATCAGACCACACATGGCCCAAATAGAGTGGAGAACAGTTTTAGAGAATAAAACAACTGAGGAAATGCTAACAACCTTGGAAGAAAAGACGCTAAGAATTTTGGAAAAATATGCTCCGAAAGCACAGCCAAAAGGAAAGAGGAATTAGCTAGAGAGGCAAAAGAGAAGAATATTCCGCAAAAGAAAGAGAGTAGCGACGAAGTTAGCTAATTGCGGAGAAAACAATGCCAGGAAAGTAATACAAGAAAAACTGGAGAAAATCGATAGGGAAATACAAACTCTGATAAAGGGCCATGCAGACAGGGAAGAGAAAAGGCGGTAGAAGCAATAAAGGAAAATCCAAAATACTTCTACAGCTATGCGAAAAGGAAAACAAAAACGAGCGCTACAGTCGGGCCCTTAAGGAAAGGAAATAATGAACTAACAGATGATCTAAAAGAAATATCTGAAACATTGAGAGCCCAGTATGAATAGGTCTTCAGTACCCCAAAAAGTGACAAAGCGATACCTGACATAGATGCATTCTTCGAAAAGAAATTGCAAAGAGAATGTATAACAGACTTTGATTTTACCCCAGAAGATGTAGCGAGAGCTATAGGCCAAATGAAATCACATTCAACTGCAGGTCCGGAGAAATGGAACGCACTACTGATTAAAAACTGTAAAATTGAAATAGCTACACCCTTATTCTGGATATGGAGAAGATCCCTAGACACTGGGGAAATACCTAACATCTTGAAAAGAGCAAACATTGTCCTTATATATAAAGGAGGGGATAGAGCTCAAGCAAAGAACTATAGACCAGTGTCAATGACGTCCCACCTCACGAAAATGTTTGAAAGAATAGTCAGAGAAAATTTATAACTTCTTGGAGACACTGGAAAGATTCAACGAAAATCATCACGGATTCCGATAGGAAGATCATGCCTGTCACAACTTATAGAGCATTATAACAATATCCTAGATGCACTTGAAGGCAATGAAAACTATGATGTCATATGCACGGATTTTGCTAAAGCTTTTGACAAATGCGATCATGGTATAATAGCACAAGAAATGAAACATATGGGAATAACAGGCAAAGTGGGAAAATGGATTTACAACTTCCTCAGAGAACGACTACAGGTGGTCAAAATTTGTATTTAAATACGTATTTAAATACATTTGTGTATTTAGAACTGTATTTATAAATACATTGTTTTTCATGTATTTAAATATAGTATTTAAATACTTTAATGAGTATTTAAATACAATGTATTTAAATACTCAAAATATAAAAATGTAAATACTTTTACTGGTTTAATACACGTTCTGTACTAGCACAGTACAACTCTTCGTCTTCGAGGTCCTCTACTGCACCATCTGCAGACATGAATGTATTGGCATTTCTACAAGATTCCGATCGGACCATCAACAGTTTGGGAAAACATCCTCTCATAAAAAGACTGTTCCTCCGCTATAACACGACATTACCATCTTCGGCACCGGTAGAGCGAATATTCTCATTCGCGGGAATCACTTTGACTCCCAAAAGAAACTCTCTTTCAGACAAAACTTTTGAAAGATTGGTTTTGATCCGCAGCAACCGTGAAATAAGAGAGAATTCGTGAGGTGCCTTATGTTTATGTTTACGTCTTATGTTTACGTTTATGTCTCATCTACTCATCTACTCATTTTATATTGTTGTTACTCATGAATTAGTGAATGCATATGTTAAAATTTGTACGTATTTAAAATGTATTTAAATACAATTGATGTATTTTGTATTTAGTATCTAAATACATTCGTAAAATGTATTTAGTATTTAGTATTTAAATACATTTCTCCCATGTATTTAGTATTTAAATACATTCAATGTATTTATTGCCCAGCTCTGATCATCAGAATCAGAAGTACGCAGCTCAGTACCACAAGGTGTAGTGCTGGGCCCACTCCTGTTCATTATCATGCTAACAGACAGAGAGTTGGAGTAAACAGCAACAGTTTTGTGCCTTCCTTTGCGGACGATACGAAGATCAGCAGAAAAATCAGCGATGCAAATGAAGTGGAGGCCTTGCAGAGGGACACGAACAAAATATACAAATGGTCAGAAGACAACAATATGACATTTAATGCCGATAAATTTCAGCTCTTGAGATATGGTAGAAAAGAGGAACTTAAACAGACTGCATATTATGCTCCAGATAGACAAGAAATTCAGAGAAGCACGAAAGCTGTCGACTTGGGGGTAATAATGACCGATAATGCCATATTCGAGACAAAAAATCAGATAGCAATAAACAAAGCAAAAAGAGTAGCGGGACAGGTACTAAGAACGTTCAAAAGGAGGGACAAGACAGTAATGATTCCCCTGCTGAGAACACTGATCATACGAAAACTTGAATACTGCTCAGTTTTGACGTCCCCATATAAAAAGGAAGAAATTAATAAACTAGAATAACTCAACTACTGGGAAAGACTACGCACACTAAATCTGTACTCCCTGGAAAGAAGAGAGAGGTATACCATAATCTACATATGGAAAATTATCGAAAAACTGGTACGAAACCTCAAACTAAACCCAATTATCATCTAAACAACGCTGAAAAATAGGAAAGGCAGAATGTGTAGTGTTCCCAAATTAAAGGCCCGACAAGGGACCTCCTCAACATTGAAGAAAAATAGCTTGGTTGTCATGGGGGCCAAGACTTTTCAACCAGCTTCCAAAGGACCTCAGAAACGTTACTACAGGGGTCAAAGTTGAAGTCTTCAAGAGAAGACTAGATACCTGGCTCAGGACGGTGGAGAGCGCAAGAGAGCAACTCGCTCCTCCACCAAGCCAAGATTAGAGGCGGGGTCACCAGCTTCACCTTCGTGTGAAGAAAGACCGACGCACGGAACCCTAACGAGGTTAACGGGGTGTATATATAAAAGCGAATTGTACGAACAAATACACAAAAACGCATAAACACAATTAAATAATTACACTTATAAAAACTGTGAAAGAGGAGCGGTTTTAATCTAATTATTTACTAAATAGAAATGTGTTTTCGGAACATATATGACTCACCTCGACCCATTAAACATGGCGGGACGTATAATGGACAGTGTGACGGGTGTAGTGTAAGGGGAGGCATAAAATATATATATATATATATATACAGGGTGTCCCAAAAAAACTATATACTCTTTATAGCATCATATATATAAGAGTATATAGTTTTTTTTTGGGACACCCTATATATATATATATATATGTTTTTCTCTCTCTCTCTCTCTCTCTCTCTCTCTCTCTCTCTCTCTCTCTTTTAAAAATAGTGAATAAGACGAAAAACAGAATAAAGTTAAAGGTAAAAAACTTTCTCTTCCATTAGTGCAATTTCCGTATTCAATCGATTACACCGTAGTTTTTCTTCTTAATTCGTGTCTGATAAATTCAAAACTAAATTTTTTTTTCTACTCGCATATATTTTCGTGCTTAAAGAATTTGTATCTTTCAATTTTAAGCTTTTTCTGGCTTTTAATTATTTTTAGGAAGATAAATTCAAGTATTCCGACCAAAAAATATGTATTTCTTTCACTTTAAACATTTTTTTGTTTAGTAAAAATTCGATTTTTTCTTAATGCAAATAAAATATTTATTTATATTTTTTACAGTTATCCCTTTTACGCTTCGTTTTTTATAACTAGGTTTTTATATTTGATCTAAATAGAAAACGAAGCAGTTTATTGTATTTGTTTTGCAATTCAAATACAATGAATGCAATTATATATATATATATTGAATTAAAATTTTGAATTTTTGCGAATAGTTTATAGGATTCAGTAACTTGCCACTTTTAACAAAGGCAGTTGTCAGTTATCCTTTGTACGAGTATATAAAAATCATTGTTCTCCGCTACTACCTGCCGGTACTACATACATACATATATGACATGTACTAGTTGAAAATGTTTCCTTTGTCAATAAATGTAGTGGAGGCTCTGGCCGGGTCTGATTTCAGAGTATCGGGAGTTATCAGATGATAACCCATTGGTAGAGATGGGAAGTTTGATGGGCTAGCCTAAAGTAGATCTTAAGGTCTTTGTTAGCTCGTAACTTCTGCAATAAAGAGTTTAATTTTTATGTAATTAAAGCAGATAATATCTCAAAACAAACCAGTGAAAGAAGGTAGAAAACATAGAATCAAATGAAACGATAAAATTGTTTAATTTTCGGCTTCGTGTCGAGGTTTGAGTAAGACAACATCCCCGTCAGACCCTTTTATAAAAAAGCGTGCAATACTTTTAATATAGATATGGTCAACATTAATAATGACTAAATTATGAGAGAAACTCATCCCCCCCCCCCACCACCAATTTTAATGCAATTCCATCACTAAAATGGTATTAATTAACGCTTATACGTTATGGACATTTTCTTAAATTCTGTTCCTCATTTGAATTTGTCTTAATACGCAACCATTAAAATGCTATTCCTGATATGAAGGATGTAGCCCGAGAAATTCCTTTAGCAGAAAAAAAGGCAAACTTTTTATTTGGCTTTTTACTTACAGAAATTGTAAGACGTAAATAGTTTTTAGTCAGGAAGAGTCCATCCGTATCACTTAATGATATACTCCTCCCCAGAGAGTGGCCAATGGTTTTTCTCAGTTTAGAAAGAATAATGTAAATGTAGTTTTAGTATATGAGATGTACAGGGTGTCCACAATGTCTTGTCACCCCAGTAAAATACTAACTGATTTTCGTTTCTCTTTCAGACCCATTTAAAATGTGTGATAGCAGCAACTATACGATTGAACAATGCATATTGACTAGTTCATGAGCGACTGCGTAATGGCAAAATCACTGAAAATATTCGTGCCGACTTCCAGGACAGATTCAATGGTGCGGCTCCTTTTTGGAGGAGCTGCACGATTGAATTGTTTTGCCCATTACGTAGTCGTTCATGGACCCAGGTGCTAGCCAATATGCATTGTTCAGTGTATAGTTGCTGCTATCATACATTTCAAATGGGTCTGAAAGAAAAACGGAAAGCAGTTACTATTTTACTGGGGTGCCTACAAAACATTGTGGACACCCTGTACATTAGTACAGTAACGAAATATATTTAGTGGTGATGTATCAGACATTATCCACAATCCAATCGCTGCAAACTACTGACGTACCATAATTCTGTTTTTAATTAAAAGAAAGAAAGAGAGGGCGAACATTTACGCAATACCTTTGAATTTTTGTAAAATGAGGAAACTACAAACTGAAAAATCTTTTTCGCGTATACTCAACTTTATTCATGCAAAAAAAAATAAATTCTAAAAGAATACATAGCGAGTAATCTGATTACATCCTTTAAATTAATTTAATTTACGAGCCAGAAAAGTCTTTGAACTTGAAGCAAAAGGTCTTTTCGTTCTCTCTTGAAAGAGAAGGCGAACGAGAGTGCCAGAGTGCCTTAGACTCTAAAATTAAACAATTCGTTCATTGACACTCGAGAAGAGGGAACATCATTCCATGACGTCCAAAAGACAAATTATTTGGAGAATACACTGACAGTTCTCATTGACAGAGATTCTGAATTACAGAATTCATAAAATGACCAAATATTTTAGTAACTAGTCAGTTAAATTACAAAGACAGGGTGATTCACTCGCTGGTAGCCCCAGAATATCGTATTAACTATACTCTGGGGCTACCAGCGAGTGAATCACCCTGTATTTTGGGTTCGTTCTCTAACAACGAAACTAAACTTATATTAAACACGTAAAAGCATTTGTAGAAAATTTGCATTTAGTACAATATATATCATATTATTTCCGGTGGCTCATTAGAGTCTCACTGTAGCTCATTTCCCACTGTGACTCACTTCCCACTTTGACTGTTATATACAGTAACATTAATTAGGACGATTCCTTCAGCGATACTGAGGGACATACAGGAATACCCCGCGATACGCCGGTCTGCGATCCGACGATCCGCTTCTACGCCTCTTATAAAGTCAGATTCAAATCCGCGATGCGCCGCCTAAAAATCTGTATTTACGACGAAATTTGTCTGCGCGGCTATTTCTAGCCTCAGCTATTTCTAGCCTCAGCTTTCTTTAACAAAATTATGGAAGGAGCTTATACTCCCTGCCGCAGGTCTCTGTTATTCAGCATAACTCCACCGCTATATCATCAGCTTTGGGCCTCCATATGCAGTCTTCTCCACCATCTCTGGTGAATGTTAATAATTTTTAACCTATGTTAATAATATTTAACCTACATTAACTTGTAAGTTTGCTGAATATTTTGTTTCCTTCGGGAAGAGTAAATATCTTGTGGTGATATTTATGGGGTACATTTATTTATTATATTTATTTACTGTTAAAGTTATGTTTTGGGGCCGAAATTTGCGTTTTCAAGAAAGCATATCCATCGTATCTCGGGGTATTCCTGTAATTGTAATCGAAGCAGGGACGTAACTCGAGTAAAAAAGTTGGCGGGGAGGGATGAACACAATCCTATTAGCCATCCCCTCCTTAAGCGAACAGGAATACCTCCTTAAGCGAACAGGAATACAGGAATACATATACATTGGTACAGCCCCGTACCATATGTATATGAGATTACATTGCGACATTGTTTTTTATATATGGGATTAAAGTGTAATTAAAGTGTAAAGTTGCGGAGGGGGGGGAGAGGATATGGGGGGAGGGGATATGTAAGCAGTGAAATTTACTCTTTCTGAATGTAAAGAATTTATCTCATTTATTCTCTTCAAATAATTTAAAATTTCTTCATTTCAGTCACTGCTATTTTTCACGTCATTTTTTTACATCAAATAAAAGGTCTGAATAAATAGATTCTTTAAAAAAAAAAAAAAAAAAAAAAATTCTAAATTCTATTTTTAATGAAGTCTTTTTTGGTTCCTTCATATTTATATATAATTCTTCCTTTTCATAAAGCTCTTCACCAGCTGCCATTATGAATAAGAATTCAATACAGGCTAATATATATATATTAGCTTGTCTAAAAGAATTTTTTTTTTTTTAAAAATTCCCAAATTTCAAAAAACCCAATTTGAGAATTTGAGGGAGAAAAATAAATCTTAAAATTTTGGAGGACGTTTGTTCATTTTAAAATAAAAAAAAAAACCCTGGAGGGGGGGGGGGAAATATCCCAATAGCTAACGAGGTATATATATACTTATCAGCTTTCTTTTCTTCTGTAAGTGAGTGGGTCATGAGGATGGGTTCCCTATTAGTTTATTAGTATTGCTTTTAGCCAACGCATTTCCGCTAAGCTAATAAAAAAAATTTCTCTCACTAGTTACGCGTCTGCTTAGAACGAACGAACAGGACGAAAAAAACAATCCTATCTTCTCTAAGAAAACCTTTTAGACTAACTTCATAACTTCAAATTTTGTGGGAAAAAATTTGGTGTAGTTTTGCAGTTATTAGCATTTCTCAGATTTTTATCCAAAAAATGGATCAAGAAGAGCGTTGTTTTGAAAGGGGAGGCTGGTGGGGAGGCTGATGGGGAGGGGAGGCTGGTGGGGAGGCTGATGGGGAGGGGAGGCTGGTGGGGAGGGCTCCCCAGTACGTAAAATCGATGTTAAAACAACACCTTTGAAGATATTTATGATAGGCGTATGCCAATGCAAATTATTTATTTTATATTGGTTTGTCAAAAATTTTCTACTGAAGTAATAAGTAATAAGGCGTATTGAAAGCCGATCAATTTTCCGATGGTGAAGGTACTGCTGCTGATGCAATATTCTATACGCAGGTAGGTAAGTTCGCCCTTACGCTGTCGATATAATGTGGGTGATCGATGTCAATCACGTATCGAGAATCGATTCACCAAATGTGCTGAGCTCGGATAACATAAAAAAAAGAAAAGCTTACCCGAAACGGAATAAGATGTTTCCTACCCATTTGAAACTGTGTGTCACACACACACAACACACACACACACACACACACACACACACACACCATGTGTATATATATATATATATATATTGACGAAACGGAAATGCTCTTCAAGATATAAAAATTGACATAAAAAATCCAAAAACGAAATAGAGAAGGGCAGAAATTCCATATAAAAGTTTCGTTCTGATGATTTTTTCAATAAAATATGAAGAATTATCTGCATAAAATTTTAATGTATAAATAAACTTAATTTTACTTTCATTACAGGCAAAATTCGAAGATTTTTATCTCTAAATTGATGAATGCTGAAAATCCTCTTAAAAGGAGTCTCTCACCGGCGGTCACAATTTTATGTAATAGATTCCAATTTATTTTCATTTCAGATGTATATATACACTGTATATATATATATATATATATATATATATATATTAAAGCGAAAAGGCGTTGGAATCTATTTCATTTATTATGTAGACATACTGCATATATACACATATAAAAGTCACCACGTTTCGGCAGGAGGACTACTTCTCTTCTCAAGAGTAAGGAGAGAGAGTGCCCGAGTCCTCGTGACTCGCCATATCCACCTGCAGGTAAAAAGGCAATAAAATTTCTCCTTATTTTAGTACTCGTCTCCTTCGTAAATATCAACTTCCTAAAACTTATCTAAAATCTACTAAAAAATGACGAAATATAACCGATTGAGTTTTAATGAAATAAACTTTTTAATATGGTGCATTTTCGCTTATTTTTATCGTTTATTTTATGTTATTTTTAATTTCTATTATTTTATTGGAGTCAACCATATAATAAATAATATAACCTATTATTTTTCTTTGCTTTCACCTATATATACTATATATATATATACACCTTATCATTTGAATTTCAATATTTTAGATGTGAATTACATTATATTGCGTGATAAAAGTCCCATTTAAATAGTCTGTGGTTGCATAATGCAAAAGCATTATCTACTAGACACGAAACATTTCGTTTTCATCTGTTTTCGTGAGCCCAGTAAAGCCAAACGCCTAAAGGCCAAAAAAATGATAAAAGCATAATGGACATAAGTGTCTCCCAAATTTCAAGTTTTATGGGCGCAAATATTTTATCAGAGGATAACACACCAATCGTTCGTTTAGTGGAATTTATCTGAGGTCTATATTTTACCTAAAATAAAGAAAAATCAATGCAGATCTTGGGTTATCATTCTTATTTGTTGGTGTTACGTACCTGTGCGTTATTTGTAGGTTGAAAGTAGTGTTAAAATCGATTTTAGGTATATATATTTTAATAACGTGCGCGCGCGCGCACACACACACACACACACACTGTAAAAGTTGAATAATGTAAATGTAAAATAATAAATAGAATAAAGGGTGCTGGTTAAGTATGCGGTCTACCTACGATTGGTTAGGTTTAATCATGATATTTTCGTTAAAACTAACGAAAATATCATGACTAAACCTAACCAATCGTCAAGGGCGATTGACAATGGGATGTAAACAAACAATTAGTAAACAAGATAAGAAGCTATAATTAAAAGGTAGACCGCCGAATCGTAGGTAGACCGCATACTTAACCAGCACCGAATAAAGAATAACTGGTAAAAAATAAAGCAAACAAAAGCCTCCAAAAAACCGTTACCGTCAAAAAGGCTTCGGAAAGACCTAAAGTAGACTTGTTTTGGCTGGTGAGTGAACCATATAATGGTCATTTATACGGTACCTCTGAACTTCATAAGACAGGGGTATTGCCAACAGTTAAGAAGGAGTCGTAATCGAACCAAGGTAATTGCGATCATCGGGGTTGTCGCTGTTACCCAATTTTGTTTATGAAAATGGAATGAGCGAGCAATTGCTTGAAAATAGCCATGATTGGATGTTTGTCTGTGATTCGGTAAAAATGATCATTATTTATCGTCCGTCAATCGTTCTGAGTGATCATTTTGGCCAAACGACTAGATAAGACGCTTTATCAAAACATGACTTAAGGATTGAGGTTGCTGCTTCTGCGACGCGCCAAACCTATTTAATCGAACCACACATAACCTAACCTAACCTAACCTAACCAAATCTAACCTTAAATCAGTGTTAAGTCTATCCTAGCATCACGTCCTGGGAGTAACTTACATAGAAACCGACCTAAAAAAAACTTTCAAACAAAAGGAAATGTCTCCAGTGTACAGTAGCGCCAAGAAGTTTGCCGAAGAAAAACTAAAAAGGACCCAAAAATTAATAATTAGTAATTTTTTTTATGGAAGGGTTCTTGAAATTATATATATATATATATATATGTATAGTTTTCGTAACTACGAGTGTACAGACGATATTTTTCATCCTAATAAATATATAAATTTCTTTACGGACACTTCATTCACGAGCGATTTCTTAATCAAAATATTTTTTGTAAACACGCCACGAAGATTCCTTTGGTTTATACAATTTGCGCAGGAGCAATCTCCACATTCGAAACATTATTACTATTACTACTACTACTACTACTACTGCTACTACTACTACTACTACTAATACTTTATCGACAGTTTTAAATGTTGTACTCCAATTTTTACTTCAGTCTGAAGCGATATGCCTTAATTTTGCTGATCATTCTGAAATTCTTTTTAATAATAAATAAATTAATAAAAAATAATAATAAATAATAAATAAATTAATTAATTAATAACTAAATAAATAAAAATAAAAAATAAACAAACGAATAAATAATCAAATATGACTTCAATTTTTCTTTATTCTGATTTTATGCTTCATTTAATTACGTAATTTTGATGAACTTAAAACAAAGAAGGAAAATGAATGCAAATATAATACGACAAAACAAACAGAAAATTATCATTATTAAGAGTAATAATTATTAAAGTATTAACATGTTATTAGAAAGGGGGGTGTATCCTGCAAGCGGGTGAATTATTATTGTTATTATTATTACAAATGGAATAATAACGAACTGAAAATCTTGATAGTGAAATCTTATAATACTGTAGAAATGAGGCAGATAAAAAGGTTCATAAATAGAAAGCTGACGTATGTATGAAAAATGTAAACTGATCTTTCTAAATGTAAACAAAAAAAAATGTAAAAGACAAAAAAAAAAAAACTTTAAAAACATTTTTAAGGACACGTTTTGGGAGGATTTCATGGGCAAGTTCCACTATCACGAAATCTGACGAGGAATTGCAGTTGCATACAGGAAATAAAACTGTTGTAGGACAAGGCGGTTGGCTGGTAACATCCTCATTTCATGATATGAAAGTTGTGGAAAAGGGCGTCTGTATTTGTTCACAACCCGTTTATACTTAAATACAAGTATCTTTTCTAAAAGAGAAAGGTCGTACACGTCTACCAACTTGGCCCGCATTGAGAAACGATTGGCTTTTCTTCAACAATCAGATTGGTGAAAGTGCGTTCGAATATTTATTTATTTGCATTTCTTTCATTCTCAACCTTTTAATTGATCACTGTACAAAAATGCAGTCGCCATTCGCTTATTTAGTTTACGAGTAAATAACTCAACTTTGTCCAGGAAGTTCTGACCTTTAGAAATACTTCATTTATATGTAAATTTAACTGAGAGACTTTTTTACTATTTTCCTTTCAACGTCTAGTTTACGATTCGTGCATCCGTAATTCTCACTTTACATTTTAGTGTAAAGTATGATGCGCGCGAGGAGGGAATTTCTTGTCATAATATTCTCATTTGTAACCATTTGAGTATATGGCTGCTGTTTATAGGCTATATTTGTGTCTCATTTACTCTCTTTTCTATCACATTTAAAAGGAAACATTTTTAATTTCTTCAGAACTGTATAATTCATGGAAACCTAATCAGGATGAAGAAAAATGTAAATAATTCACTAGTCTCTCTCTATATTGAAGGTCATATGTAGATCTTACTTTTAACTGATAAGTAGATCACGAGTATTTTTAAAATAACTTTTATGTTTATTTTGTATTTTTGTATAGGATAATTACTTTGTTGATTGTGGAATGAATGTCTCAAAGATCTATAACTTTTTCTTGTGTGTGTGTGTGTGTGTGTGTAATGGTAGATTTTGTTCAGTTATGTATAATCGGTTAAGAAAATTTTGTTATTAAATTCCATGTTTCGCGCGCCAGTATTTATCGGTTAAAAATATGAAGTTTCACGATGGGACCTTTTGAATCCACTGTACAGAAATGTATTTGATATTCTTAACCTATGCTGAGTGCTGGGCACAAAATGGCTCCAGCCATACAATATAACGTATCAAGCATTTGGCACGTATAAATTGTTATAACCAGTATACGCCTCGGTGGTGTAGTGGTTAGCGTCCCTGACTACGAATTCATTGGCTCCGGAATCCGGAATCGAGACCCGGTGATGGCAGGCGGCACACAGCAAAACCCAGCTGCTCATCCTTCCATACAATAAAAAAAAATTAGTTGGCAGATAAATGGGTACCCTGAGTAGCCTAGTGGTTAAGACGCTGGGCTGCTGGTGGGGGGTGGTTCGGATTCCACGTTAAACTGTAGGTCTAAGGTGGAGTGACAAGCTTGACCTTCGCCAGAATGAACAATTCGGCCGGATAGTAGTTATAACGCCACGATGAGAATCCGGTAAGAGAAGAGGTAAGGGAACTATGGGAAATAAGGGAAAATATAGCTTTAACGGATCACTTTAACATATTGCTTCCCAAAGCATTCGGGAAGCAATATGTTAAAGTGATCCCTCCTAGGAAGCAATATGTTAAAGTGATTAACACTGGGAAGCAATATGTTAAAAAGAGAAAGGTTGGTTGGTTAGAAAGAGGTTGGTAATCTAGGAGTTAACCTACCGACCGTAAACAAAGCTATAAATGTTAAGAAAGTTATAAACTTGCTCAGTTCTTTCTTGGTATCATACTATACAAGTCGGTTATAAAATTCTTTCTTGGTGAAACTGGGCCCCCAACCTTCTTTAGTTAGCCTTATAAGGTTAACTAACAAAAATGTCACGACTTAACCTAACCAATCGTTAGGTCAACTGTACGCCCTTGACGATTGGTTAGGTTAGGTCGTGATATTTTCGTTAGTTAGCCTTATAAGGCTAACTAACGAAGGCTGGGGGCCCTAGGGTTGCCAGACGTCCCGTATTTTACGCGACAATCCCGCATTTGATCCAAAAATCCCGTGTCAAAATCCTGTCAAAATCCCGCGTTAAAAATGTCCCGCAAAAAATATTTTTTAAGCAAATTTTTTAGGGATGAATTGTTTTAGAATTTCAATATTATGTATAATAATTTAAATTTATTCACGATGTTTAATTGTTAAATATTGTAATAAAATTTTTCAATTTTCTTTGTTGTAACCGTTGAAGAAATCTAGTTTCAATTGAAAAAAAATTTGGTCTTTAAAAAAAACCTCTGAAAATTTTTTGTCCTGCATGGGCATTTAAAAAATCTGGCAACCCTAGCCTTACAAGGCTAACTAACGAAGGCTGGGGGCCCTGATCTTCAGGTGATCCTAATTTTTTTGGGGACAGCAACGACTTGCGTATTAGTAACTACCATTTAACTAACTTTACACGAAAGTTGATTAATTAAACAAAACAACCAAGGATAAGCTTATTAATTGTAACAAATGAATTTAATAAAAAAACACCAAATTTTTTTTGTTAAAAATTTACCAGTCTAATTTTGGTAATGAATAAAAAATGACTTAAAAATTTTATGATTTGATAGTGCATAAATTATTCTATAATTACGAGGAAAATTGCCGCAAACATTTCGCCTTTGTTGTTCCGATAAGCTTAATTTGCATAACATAATTATAATATAATCGTAAATGCAGTAATTTCGGTACGAGTAAATTAGGAAGCATGTAATTTTAATTTATTATTTAGGATAATAAAATACAAAATAATAAATTTAATTTTTAAGAGTGTAAATTATTTTGAATTTTAAGAGGATAAATTTTGCATGGAATGCTTTTGTAAACACTCGTACAAACGCTTTTCAATACGGGCCTTTTTCGAAATTTGGACTGTTTCCTATTTTTTTGAAAATAAGATATTTAATGTAGATTTTTACGCTGATTTAAAAAATGTAAGTCTTTTTTGGGGGAAATTAACCTAACATAACATAACATAACCTAACTTAACCTAACCGAACCTAACACAAGGCGTTGAATCTATGTGGAATAAGGCCAAACGAAGGAATAAGAGATTGTCAGGGGAGCTTTTTCGAAATTTAGACTGTTTCCTATTTTTTGGAAAATAAGATATTTAATGTAGATTTTTACGTTAATTTAAAAAATGTAAGTTTTTTTTGGAGAAATATCTTATTTTCAAAAAGATCGGAAACAGTCCAAATTTCGGAAAAGCTCCTTCAATACTTTTGTAGAGGAATTAATTACAATATCACGCAAAAACTGGCAACTTGTTTACGTTCTACAGTCTGGTAAAAATATTCAATTTGGAGAAAATGTACAATTTCGTTACTTAGTTTAAATTTTTTTAAATCTCTTTTTCTCTCTGTAAAGTTTTATTTTTAGAATTGAATATGATATTCAGTTCCAAAAAAATAAAATTCTTTGAGTAGAATAAGAGGAATATTGCTGTATGATATTAAAAAAAAAACACTAAAAACTAAAAATAACTCAATTTTTCTTGGAATATTTTTACAACACTTTACAGATGTCAAAAATGGAGTCTTTTCTTCAAGAAAATGAGACATTGCGATCCATTTTGAAGATGTCAGTTTTAAATATGAATTTTAAGGTGCTTTTTCCCCCTTTCGTTCAACAAGGCGGATACGAAAGTCGAAGGGTTTACTCCAAATTGTGATAAAATCTGTGCGTTAGATTAGGTTAGGATGGATTACGTTAGGTTATAATCGGTTAGATTTTGACCCGCCCATAATTTTGGGGGTATCCCGAAGAAGTTGAAATAGTGGTTGAATATCAAAATGTATTCAAAATTCTCAATGAATTTCCTTTATTTTAAATGTAAATTGTCACGAATTCGAGTGAATGCCCTAAATATTAACTCTAAAACCAGTGATGTAGGACTCGAGACCGGTCTTGAGACTTTTTTTTCTGCTCTCGGTCTCGGTCTCGAGCGCTTAGGGCTCGGTTTCAGTCTCGACCATAGTAGTGGTGGTGGTCTCGACTACATCATCACTGTCTAAAACATCAGCTCTAGATAAAAATGAAAACGGTAAAACGGCGTAAAACCATAAAAAAAGAGTATATTTTACTTGTATAACAGAATTCAAAAGAACCCCCTCCCCTCCCCCTCAGAATCTTCCAGTACTTAAAAATTTCACGTACTCCACCAACTAAAAAAAAACAAACTGGTTATTTCGACAACATTACACTCGAAACGTTAATTCTAAAATTATTTCGTGCCACCACAAAATAAAATTCACACTATCGTCGAAAACTGCCTAAAATGAAAAGAAACTTTTTGGAAAACTTGAAAAAAACTAAAATAAGAATAAAAAAACCTAAAATATCCTCATTTCAACCACTGAAGAAAATTTACAGTTAATTTAACTCTCGTGAATGGACCCATAATAGTGAGAGGCATAAATTCTTTAAAGGTATGGACAATGTTAAAATAATTTCTTTATTGTTGCTGCTACCTTCTGTCATACGACAACAAACGTTAATAGCCAGTTTTTCTTTCTGTTAAAAAAACTTTTTTGGTGGTCATTATTGTTGAAGCATTGAAGATAAGGACATTTAAGCCGACGCTAAATTTCCATACGAAAAAAAGTTAATGCACTCTGTATAAAACCTTTTGGAAATGATGTTAGTGATGTTAAAAGTGTTTACCATTCTCATTTCGCTAAATGTTAATGTTAATTAGATGTTTATACGCTCAAAAAATATGTCTCTTTTCATTGTATCACATTTGAAACATCCGGCATCCATATATTTTTAAAGTAAAAAAAAAATTGTTTCTGCTTAAGATGACTGTAACACACACACACACACACACACATATATATATATATATATATATATATACATAGGCGTATGAGGCGGGGGATCTGGGGGCGGCATCCCCCCCAAGACTAGGGAATTGAGCATTTTCAGGGCAAATACTGAAATTTTCAGGGCAAATACTGAAATTTTCAGGGTAGATATCAACTGCAATGCCGTAGTTTTGTTTCTCATTTAGAAATGTTGTAGCAAAATTTTATTTCATTTTTGTAAATTGTAATGTTTTTTATATCAAAAAGGCTTTAATATATGTTACTCATACTCTAACCTTTGTGTTATTTATTTTATGCTACACTTAGTACTTATGCGGAAATCAGGGCATCCTGAAAATTTTTAGGGCAAATTTTTTCATTTTTTCCGCCCCCCTAATAAAGTGCCATCCCATATGCCTATGCATATATATAAATAAAAGGTTGACAAAAGTAAATAGACACCTTTTTATACCATAGTTTTTGATTTAATTATAAAAGTCAGTAAATAATAACACATTTATTGAATAAATATATTTAGAATCGTGTTGTTTTTCCATTATTTAAAGCTGACACACGTTCTGGCATTCTATTGATGAGCTTTGCCATTTGTTCTTGAGAACAATCATCGTGTCTGTTTACTTTTGTTACCCCTCTGTACATACATATACAGAGGAAGTGTATTACTGAAAATTAATTGTCTATAATGTGTTGTTATTTCAGTATTTTAATTAATGAAAAGGATCAATTCGTTATTATGCTGTTTCTGCACTTTCATTCCACTCGTTCCAGATAAATTGAAGCAAATGAATTGTAGCATTATCCTCTGAATAAACATTTCTAATTGCATTATGTTTGACGCGAAGTTGCATCGAATCCTCAATACATGCGAAAACTAAAGCCCACACTTAACGATTTATGGTAAATTTGCGTCCAGAATCGGATGTTTTGCCTCCAGTTTTGGCGCTCACTCGTTTAACGGATGCATACGGATGCAAAGAGAGAGAGAGAGAGAGAGAGAGAGAGGAGATACTGAAGAAGGAAAGAACGAGTTATAGACATTCGACTGGGGTGAATGAAGAACTGTTATGGGACATGAATGATTTCGTCTCGAGAGGCGATCGAAGGGAAGTGTTGACTACTGTTGCTGCTGAAACCTCATTTGAATTTAAATTAACACTTGAATACGAATTAAAATGCACAGTTTATGCAGCGAGTTTCGAGGTTTCGAGTTAAGAGAAAAAAAGCGTTGGTGAAGCAGTGTAACAATGTTTGATTGTAAATGAAAGTATTACAAAAGGTATATACGCATTAAATGTTACTATGGAAACATCAATAGCATAAGAGTGTGCGCTTAAAGTTCATGTAACAATCCCTCATTTTATATATATATTTATATACATGTGTGTGTGTGTGTGTGTGTGTGTGTGTGTGAGAGAGAGAGAGAGAGAGAGAGAGAGAGAGAGAGAGGGATTCATGCTAAAATCGCCGTATTACTGTCGTTAAAGTGTCTTTATGTCATCCTTGAGAAGTTTCTTTGTCAAGAATTACCTTTGATATTTTATTAAAACAAAATTGGTATCAGTTTTCTTGTAACGTAACACCATATAAGCCAATTGGGAATGTAACATGACTACATTACCATACGTATATACAATACCTCGGAACCACATGAAAAATTTAACCCGATCACGTGACCACATACTCGCATCAGATTTATTTTTAACATCACTAGGTGCCAGCCCTCGTAACTCAGTCGGTAATACCGTTTTCCTAAAAGCAAATTGATGACACTGAAGTCGGGGGTTCGACTTCCGATGGTGCTGGTAATAATAATCTAGGAGTTAGCCCAATGAGTTACATTAGTTAGCCTGAGCGCTGTGCCAGTTTCTAACCCTCTTAACTTATTATTAACACCACTACATGGATTCAGCTTTACCAAATCATGTTTATTTTTTTAATGCAGGAAGGAGGGGCCAAGAGACCAAATCATGGTCCGGGGGTTTCGAGATGCCTAGACACTCTGCATTTGAAAGATGGGAAGTCATAGACAAGGAGGAAAGATTGATTGAGGAAGGTTGTTCCAGAGGTTGACTTTTTTTTGTTCACTTTATCTCATATGAAAATCGATATAAAATTAATTCTAAAATCAATAACAAAATTCTATTACGTAAATGAAGTCACGCATCACAGTGAAATTAGTAATTTTAAATTCATTACTAAAATCCTCTTCATACGAGCTAAAAATTAATACCGCCATTCTTTTCTGGAGCCATATTAAATGGGGTATCTTCCAAACTTATGGAATTTTTTATTTATTATATGAAATTAATCTGGATTATACGTAATTACTTGTAGTATGTCAAAACCTATCTGAAATTTATCCGACATCCTGGTTATCAATATATCCTGTCCAAAATAAAAAAAAACTTAGGGTTTCAACTTAATAAAATCTGGATTTCAGGACTTTACTAATTTTCGTTGTTGAATTGGCATCGCGTATTAAGACTCAATTCCTACCCCCCCCCACCCCTACCAGAAGGAACTTTTTCCTACTACATTAACCAACGAATTCTAAATTATCATTAAATCCGGTCCTTTTTACTGGGTCATGACCAATCTTCAGTATTAAATTGGCTACAATGTTCATTTTCGAGGAACGCACTCTTTTGCGGGTTTTTAAAAAGGGCCCGCATCCCATCCAATGGCGCTTCTCCGGACCCCACCTTCATTGGTGATTGATACGCCACTTATGAATATTTTGTTGGACCTCAAAACTTTTAAAAATTTTTACTCCAAAATATTTTCGTGTTTAATAAACTAAGAAAAGGTTAAATAAATACTAGCCTCTCGCTCTAGTCTGGCACGATTAATGATTCCAGAGCCATACCAGACTAATAATTTTTCCCCTATAACCTGGTATGCATCACTGGTACTAGGGATTGTCGTTTTGAGTCATTTGTTTATCCCGGGATTCCGGGATAAAATCTGTCTTCGTCCCGGGATCCCGGGATTTCCAGGGATTTTTATTTTAATGTATTTAAATTTTTATACTTTTAAAAAGGAATTAATATAAAAATTATAAAGATTTCATCATTTATTTATTTAAACATATTCCATTAGGTAACTATGAGTGTGAAATAACTAGCTTAAAAGACAGTTGAGTGCAACAAGAAGGCTATTTGTAAGAAAATCAACACTTGTAAAGAATAATATCCTTGTAAAGAATAAGCATGCTCGTAAAAACACAAAAACAACTAAACATATGAAAATGCAAAACACAGCGCATTTAAAAGAACTAATTTGACTTATAATACGAACGTAGAAAACATAGACAATTCACTCTCTTATCACTCAGCCGAGTTCTAAGTTTAGTTATAAACAGTCCTGCAGCTGAAAAAGCTCTTTCCGCTTCGACACTAGTTGGTGGTATAGACTCGAGAGCATTCATTATTTTGATTATGTTAACTTTTTTCACCACTTGCGTGTGTGACGACACTTGCGATTACTGTATGATCATGATATAACATGTATGATCGTGTAAACAGGGTATTTATACTATATATACTAATTATTATGTAAGTAATTAGCACCGGGGTATCCCGGAATGAACGAAAAAATCCCGGGATATATCCCGCACATAAAATCAACCGGGATCCCGGGAAACAATCCCTAACTGGTACACCCCTATTAACCCTTTCATACCTGATTTTCGTTTACTTTTCATGCCACAAAAAACCACTTGTGTTAAATCTCCAGAATGACTAAAATCTCATAAAAGTTGATGGTCTCATTTGCGCCCATACGGCATGAAAGGGCTAAGTTAATAATTTGCAAGAGACAACACTGGTGCTGTTACCCATCTGTTTCAGAACACTTAGGTCAGCTTAATTAAAAAGATTGGAGAGAGGTTCGCACTTTGCCTGCCCAGCTCTCCCGATTGGTGGGCATCACGCCGGTGGATCGTCATTTGTCGCATTCATCGGTCA
>JAJOZX010004931.1:147500-250000 GCA_023014485.1 Bathynomus jamesi | reverse complement strand
AAGTTTTTTGCATTTGTCCTCAATTCATTTAGGCCTAAGAGTGTATATTACTAAAATATAATGAACACTTTGTATCTAGAATACTGTATTATCTCGGTTACTTTTTTTTCTTTGAAGCTTATCAGGTGGTCGATATAAATTTGGAGGCAGTTGTAGCGGACGAAGGAATATATTGAGGGCTTTACATCTGCATATGAATTGACACCAGATTCATTCATGGTGGCGGTGGTGGTAGTCGGATGGCTGGGGTGGGTGGGGGTGTGGGGGGGTTTCCCCAACTTTAAATTTCTCCTCGGGGATTTCAACCCTTCTCGATAACCATTTTAAACGGTCGAATGTTCATTAAAGGCAAAACAGAAGAGTTAAATTTATACTGTTCTGATTTCCATTCCATCTATTGTGTATTTGCCTTCAGATTTATAAATGGAAGAGCGTGGAATGTATTTCCCCCTTAATTAACTGTCTATATTTCGTTTCACTTTTTTAGAATACCTTAATAAATTGGAGCAGTGAAGTTTCGGCTTTTCATTCATGCCAGAAGATTCAGATAAATTATTTAATTATAAATAAGCCTTTAAATTGGCTTTGTTTCTTCCTTTATAAGTAAATTCTCATCAGTGAGTGAAAGACAGGAAAAGGAGGGATAGATATAGATATAGATATAGATATAGGTGGGTGGTTGTGTGGGTGAGTATTTTCATGTGTATATAGTTATTAAAAATGATGAAAGCAATAAAACAAAAATGTTGTTTTTCGTGTTCATCTGCACGTGACTTAATATTTACTGTATTGTTGTGAACATTTATTATACACGACCTTCGTTCATCCTTTTTCATATAATGACAATAACATTCGTTCCCTCTTAACCCTTTTCCTCTTATATAATATATATATATGCAAATAACTGCAATGACCGCGCAGTATATAAATGAATAGAAACGACATAAGTATTAAGGAACGTTTCTGCACACGAGGAGGAGAGATAACGAAATAATGAAAAATGAGGCGGTTCGCCTCATTTTTTCATTATTTCGTTATCTCTCCTCCTCGTGTGCAGAAACGTTCCTTAATACTTATGTCGTTTCTATTCATATATATATATATATATATATATATATATAATATATATATATATATATAATATATAAACCTTTGGTTAGCTTCCGCCCGAATTGTTCATTCTAACGAAGGTCAAGGTTTTCACTTTCTTTATTGTGTGGAAGGATGAACAGCTGAGTTTTGCTGCCCGCCGGCTGCCGCCACCGGGTCTCGATCACGGGGCCGATGGATTCGTAGTCAGGGACGCTAACCACTACACCACCGAGGGGCATATCTATATATATATGTTTCCAGACTTTTAATTCACGCTGTGTGTGTGTGTATATATATATGATACACACAGACAGTGCATGGAACAAGGAACTCTTCTGGGAAAATTAAATCCACTATAGTCCGAATAAGTAATGGTAAATGACAAATACCATAGTTTTTCTTTTCATGATGCTAGCCCGACGTGGGCAACGGGTCGGTTCCTTGTTCCATGCACTGTCTGTGTGTATCATAAAAAACTCAGGGGACCATTCTGAGTTCATTCCCATCTTGAAACGGACATGTTATGTGCCTTGAAAAGTGGACGCTCAATTCTGCCAGTTGACGTTTAAGTTTTGTTTTTTGCCTAAAAATATAATAGTTACCCCTTTTTCTTTTATGTATTCAATCTGACGTGAATGCAGCGAGTCTTTTGCTTATATTGAGGTTCTAAATGTAGCAGGGCTAGGCTGCTTTAAACCCTAGATCCATGTCCCAAAGCTGGATCCTGTCTGCTTTGCAGATAGCTGGTGAGGGAAGCTATATTTATGGGACTTCTTTGCGAGTGACCCGTTGCCCACGTCGGGCTAGCATCATGAAAAAGAAAAACTATGGTATTTGTTATTTACCATTACTTATTCGGACTATAGTGAATTTAATTATCCCAGAAGAGTTCTTTGTTCCATGCACTGTCTGTGTGTATCATAAAAAACTCAGGGGACCATTCTGAGTTCATTCCCATATATATATACACACACACCTTGTAACCTAGTAGTTGTTCTGTGGGTCGGTCTCTTCTCTTCACAGGAAA
Source organism: Bathynomus jamesi (assembly GCA_023014485.1). Taxonomy (NCBI): domain Eukaryota; kingdom Metazoa; phylum Arthropoda; class Malacostraca; order Isopoda; family Cirolanidae; genus Bathynomus; species Bathynomus jamesi. Next base: position 247,881 of record JAJOZX010004931.1, on the reverse strand, counting down.
GTCAAGCTGTTGACCATACCTCTAGGCCTGGCCTGGTGGAGGAGAGAGTTGCTCTTTTACGATCTCCAGTGCACATATCCAGGCATACCCAGCTCATTCGGTACCATCCTGGGCCAGGCGTCTAGTATTCTTTTGAAGACTTCAACTTTAACACCAGTGATAATCCTGATGTTTTTCGGAAGCTGGCTAAATAGTCTTGGCCCCCCTGACAACCAAGCTACTTTCTTTCAGAGATGAAGGTGTCTCTTCTCTGGCTTTTGCTTTGGGAACGCTACACATTCTACTTTTCCTCTTTTCCAGTGTTGTTTGGAGCATTACTGGGTTCAGTTTAAGGTTAAGTACCAGTTTTTCTGTTACTTTCCATGTATAAATTATGGTGTATTTCTCTTTTTCTTTACAGCTAATATAGATTTATTTTATAAAGTCTTTCCCAGTAGCTGAGTTCTTTGCCGTCATCAATCTTGGCTGTAAAATTTCTTTGAATTTCTTCTAGCTTATTAATTTCTTCTTTTTTCACATGGGGACGTCAAGACTGATCGATATTAAAGTTTTGGTACGATCAGTGTTTTCAGCAGGGGAATCATTACGTTCTCGTCCCTCATTTTAAAAGTTCTCAGTAACTGACATGTAACCCTTTTTTGCTTCGTTTACCGCTATCTTAGTCTGTTTCAAATTTCGCATCATCGGTCATTATAACGCCTAACTCTTTTGCTTTCGTACTTCTATGAATTTCTTATCTATTTGGGGCATAATATGATGTTTGTTTTAGTTTTTCATTTCTTCCATATCCGAAGCACTGAAATTTCTTGGTGCTAAATTTCATGTTATTTTCTTTTGATCATCTGTCTATTCTGTTTCTGTCCATCTGTAGACCTTCCACGTCTTTTGCATTTCTGATTTTTCATTGTTTTCAGGTGCGGCTATGATATTGTTATAATGCTCTATTGGTTATCAAAGGCACGATCTTCCTGATTGAAATCCCTGCTAATTCTCATTGAATATTTCCTCTCTTTCCAAAAAGTCATAGATTTTCTCTCTGACTATTCTTTCAAATACTTCTGTCAGATGGTATGTCAGTGACACTGATCTATAGTTCTTTGCTTAACCCTTTACTGCCCAAATATTTTGTAGGGTTAAGTTATGAATGCGTGTATTTGAAAGGTTAGAAATTTGTCCTTTGGGCAGTAAAGGGTTAAGACCTATCCCCTCCTTTATATATATATATATAGGGACAATGTTCGTCCTCTCAGGATGCTCGGTCTTCCGTCTGTGTCCAGGGATCTTTTTCATATCCAATATAAAGGTGCTGTTATTTTATTCTTTCAGTTTTTAATCAACAAGGCGTTCCGTCTGTTCGGACCTGTAGCTGAATGTGATTTCATTTGTACTGTAGTTCGCACTCTATCTTCTGGAGTAAAACCAAAATCAGTTATAAACTCTTCTTGTAATTTCTCTTCAAAAAAGGTATTTCTGTCAGGTACCACTTTGTTGCTTTTTGGGGATTCATAATGAACTCTCAATATTTCAGATATTTCCTTTAAATCGTCTGTTTGTTTATTATTTTCTTTTCTTTAAAGCCCGATAGTGGCGTGCTTTCTTGTTTTCCTTTTCGCAAAGCTATAGAAGTACTTTGGTTTTTCCTTTACTACTTCAACTGCACCTTCCTCTTCCCTCTCATAATGACCCTTAATTAGGGCTTGTATTTCTCTGTCGATATTCTCCAGTTTTTCCTGTTCTGTATCACTTTTCTGATAGTGTTGTCTGTGCAATTAATTAACTTCGCAGCTACTCTCTTTCTTTTGTGGAAAATTGTCCGCGCTTTTGTCTCTCAAAATAATTCCTCTTTCTTTTTGTTTGTGCTTTCGGAACATATTTTCCTAAAAATTGCAGCGTCTTTCTTTCCAAGGTTATTAGCATTTCTTCGGTTGTTTTATCATCTAACACTGTTTTTCACTCTATTTGGACCATCTGATTTCTTCCCAATTTGTAGTCTTGGAGCTTAGGTAAAAATCTCAAATTTGTTTCTTTTTTCGGTATAAGTATTTTCTTTTAAGGTTGTCGACATATTAGTTGATATCTCCATAATGTTGTGGTCTGATACAATAATTGGAGTTATTCTTATATCATCAATTAAGTTGGTGTCGTTCGCGAATACCAGATCCAGGCAGTTATTTAAAATTTGATTGACTTACTACCATTTTCTTTGGAAGACACTTTTTGCTTCGTCCCATCCAGTTCAGATTCATTTAAAGAAAGGAAATTAATGTTGTTAAGTTCATACCAACATACATTCAATTCAAAATAATATATCGTTGGACAGAGACTATTTTGTACAATCGTCACCACTTCCTCCACCAATATGAGCAGTCCAGTTCCCCACTTTATGCTTCCCTTATCCGCCATCTGTCACTGAACTCAAACAAACTCTTAAGTCTGCTAACATAAGATTGGTCACACGCCAAACCAACTCACTACGCAGCTCTTTAGTGAGAACCAAATCCACTCTTCCCAGAACAACTGTACGTTATTCCCTGTGAAACCTATCTCCAAAGTCTATATTTGTGAAACTAGAATCACTTTACAAACCAGGATAGCCGAACACAAGTATACAATGAAGAGTGGCAATGAAAACACCGCATGGTTCAAAATGGAACGCACATTCGACCATGCAGTTGACTGGAATTCTGCTTCACTGCATGGCCTACGAATCTTCTAATCTCTACTCCCGCAAAATAAGTGAATCCGTTTTTATTAAACTTCTTCCTAACTTCATTCAATCATTTGGGTTTTATCCCTTTGGCAAGATTTAACAAACAACAACTTTATATTCAATTTGAACCGCCAAATTCTAAGCAAACTGTTTAGGAATGTCCTTTCATTGTTTACTGCTTTCATTGTTTTCTGCTTTCAATTGCATTTATATATATATATATATATATATACACACACACACACACAGTATATAACTTGATTGAAGGGTTTGTTCTTGGGGAACCGCAACTTAGTAAGGAATAAAAGGACGAGAAGGTGGCACATGTTTATTAGTCAGACGTTTCGGAAATTCAATTTCCATCATCAGTGATTAAAAAATTGAAGGTCGCAGTTGGCTTTTGTCCATTTTCGATAACTGTTTTATGAGTTACCGAAAATGGACTAATAAACATGGACCACCTTCTCGTCCTCTTATTCTTTACTAAGTTGCGGTTACCCAAGAACAAACCTTTCAATCAAGTTATTATAGAAAGATACGACCGAGTCACGTTGAAAAGGTACAAGGACTCAAAAAACAGTTATCGAAAATGGACAAAAGTCAACTGCGACCTTCAATTTTTGAATCACTGATGATGAAAATTGAATTTCAGAAACGTCTGACTAATAAACATGTACCACCTTCTCGTCCTCTTATTCCTTACTATATATATATATATATATATATGTGTGTACACACACACACACACACATACATATATATATACTTAATCCCCTTTATCAATTCTGGTTCCACGTCTCTTCTAAATTGACCTTCTTTTCAGCTCTTTCTTTTCATTGTTTTGCTTCGTATAAGTATCAATCATCATTATTATTATTATTATTATTATTATTTAAACATTTATTATGAAAAACCTAACAAAGCTACAGCAAAAAGCAAAATATGCAAATAAAGAATATTTCAGGGAATTTTTATTTGTAATATTGAACACGACAGTTAGTTTTTTCATCATCAATGTTTAAAATCGGGAAGATCATTTGTGATCACCCGGTGTACACACACACACACACACACATAATATATATATATATATATATATATATATATATATATATATATATATATATATACATACTGACTTTCTTAAATCTTTCTTCAGTCGTACCTGATGATCTTTGTATAGGCCGAAAGCTCGTTCTCTAATAAAGCCATTTTTCATGTAAAAAATGCGTGGTTATGCGTTTACATTTCCGTCTAATGGCACCTTCGTGTTTGCCAGATAAGTTTTAATTAAATGGTGTCCATTGACTCGAGTATATGGGGGTAACAACGTAAAATAATCACCTTTGGACGTGAGAGTGTTAATCGTTTCTTTTGAGTGATGAAATATTGCCAGTTTGTTGTAGTCGGATGGTCATTCTCCGCATCTCCGAGTTAGAGGGTCCGCGTTCGAATCCTGGTGGGTAATAAACTTTGCATATATACAGTATATATAAACAGTATATATATATATATATATATATATATATATATATATATATATATATATATAATATTACTGAAGGTTTTGTTAAGTGAAACAACTGTCTTTATGTGAAGAGCGAAACTAGTCCAATTAAGTGCATTTATTAGTTCCACAGCTTTCGGCAATAAACTAAGGCACTTATCCCCCCCCCCCCAATTTATTTTTTCCCGGTTAGGTCAACTGTACGCCTTTGACAGTTGGTTAGGTTAATCAGGGTTTCTCAACGGGGGCGAAAGTGGGCGAAAATTTGACTGAAGGGGGGCGAAAATTTATTTAGGCAACGATTAAAATTAAATTATTTTCGAATTGCTCATCAATGGTTTTGAAACACTATTCGGAGTATGTATTGTGCCGTCGATGACGTTAAAGGGAATTGACCAATGAGAAGTGCAGTGGAGCGGGGTCGTCATTCAAAGCATTCTATAGCGGCTTAGTGACGGTTACGCATACGGTGCGTCAGTTCTTACCTAATTAGAAGCGTGGGCGGGTGTTATTTTTTGTGCTATTATCTATTATCATTGATTTTTCTTTTAGTGCTTTAGTGCTTCTTAATTTTCGCGTTTGTCCCTTGTTTCGAGTACAGAGACAATGACCTCGTTGTGACGTTTCTAGTCACTCAATTTAATCACTCAATTAGTGCTTGTTAAGAATAAAATAGAGTTTCGAATGTTCGCTTTCTTATCTTGATAAAAATTCATAAATAAGGAGTGCTAAACACATGTATAAATGTGATTTTCCTTTGAAAACGTTGCAAGGTTTAAGGCGGAGGATGCCAGTTTGGCCTACTTCTCGGGAATGAGGCTACTTGAACTTAAAATTAGGCTTGCGCTACTAAAATGATAACGTGATTATTATTTTTAGTGCGCTTTTAGTGCTTTTAGCTGCCAAACTAGTGCCTTTTAAATTTTTTAATTAAAAAAGTAGCCTGATGATTCACATGATTGTGATGAAATGACATCTTGTATAACTAGCATCATAGCAAAATTAAAAGTACAATTATTAGGCCTATTCACCTAGTTTGCTAGTCTGAGTGGAGATTGAGTCAGAAGGACAAAAAATTGAGTAGTTGAGGTTGGAGGTTTTGTGTACTAACTCCACAGCCTTGCTAATGACACATCTAAACCCTTTTTTCAAATTTCAGATATTTTTTAAATACTTTATCGCTGTCAATTTTTTATTGTAATTACATAATGCACAAGACCCCTTAGTAATGTCAAGTGGAGCAAAGAAAAAGTGTCGCCAATACCTTGGTGAATACCTATCTTACGGTTTTATTGAAAGCCCTCTCGATCCAAAAAAGCCTATGTGTCTTTTATGTAATAGTACTCTTTCGAATGAAGCTTTAAAACCTTCAAGACTTCTTGACCATTTCAAAAGGAAGCATCTAGATAAAGCTAATAAAACCGTTGACTATTTCAAAAAATTGAAAACCAATTTGAGCAGCAACCTAACTTACTACACATTTTGTAAAAAAAGATACCAAATTAGATGAAGCCAATGTTGCGTCATATGAGATTGCAAAATTGTTGCAAAAAATGGCTGTCCTCATACAATTACTGAGAAAGTCATAAATCCTATATTAGAAACTGTTATTTCAAATGTGATGCATGAAGATCCTTCAGGTATCTTAAAAAGTTTACCATTAAGCAACGATTCAATTCGAAGACGAATTGATGAAATGTCAGTGAATATTGAAGAACAACTAGTTGAAAGATTGAAAAAAACTAATTTCTCAATTCAGGTTGATGAGTCCACAGTTGTTGATAACAAGGCCCTTCTCATGGCGTATGTACGTTATTTTAATGATGATTGTAAATTGAAAGAAAGCTATATTATTGTGAAATACCTAGAAACTGACACTACTGGGAATCTATTTTTATTGCTTTAAGATCCTGGTTTGATGAAAATAAAGTTCCATTAGAAAATTTGATATCGATTGCAACTGATGGTGCTACCTCAATGGTCGGAAGGCATAAAGGCCTCGTAGCACATTTGAAAAAAATATGTCCTGGAATCATTGCAATACATTGCATTGTTCACAGACATAATCTTGTAGCAAAAAATATGAGTCCAATTCTACATTATTCACTTGGTATAGTTATTAAAACTATCAATAAAATAAATCACATAGCAAATATGATCGCCTATTCAGGAAGTTTTGTTCTGATCATGATGAACAGTATGTAAGACTTCTTTTACATACGGAAGTCAGATGGCTCTCCAAAGGAAATTACTTAGCAAGATTTATAAACCTTTTTGATACCATAGTTAACTTTCTAGAAAGTGAAGGGGACGGAGATATGCTAAAGAAATAAGAAAACATAAAAATAACATATATTATATGGCTTGGATATTTCGAAAGCTTAATGAGGTATCACTTCAACTTCAAGGAAAATGTATTACATTGATTGATTGTAAAACAGTATTGAAAGCATTTACTGAAAAATTGGAAATTTTTCAAGATAATTTACAAAATGTTTCACAGCATGCCTGAGCTGGCAGAAATTTGTTCTTCACTTACCAAAATGGATCTTGAAACGTATTCTGGACACTTATGTTCGTTAAAAGTGACATGAACAAAAGATTCTCTGATTTATTTCCTTTGAAGTAAAACCATGGATGTAGACCCATTTAATTATGATGTTAGTTCAGCTGAAGAAGAAATTCAAGAAGAATTAATTGAATTACGATGCAATGATAACTCCAAATACATGTATGATAAAGTAGGAAAGACTGAATTCTGGTCATTAAAAGACTGTAAACATATCCAAGGTTATGGACCGAAATGGCCAAAATAATTGTCTGTTTTCCAACATCATATATGGTTGAAACTGGGTTTAGTTCAGTGAATAAATTACTAACAAAGGAAAGAAACAGATTGGATGTATGCAAAAGAGTGACATAAGAATAAGCTCAGCGACATTGAACCGAACATTGCATATTTAGTAGAAAAACACCAATCTCAAGGATCTCATTAAATAAAATAGTAAGTTTGAAAGTTTTTTATTTCACTTTTTTTTGTGTGTGTAGGGGGGCGATTTGAAAATAGAGTGGGCAAAAAATTTTCAAGGGGGCGATGGTTAAAAAAAGGTTGAGAACCATTAGGTTAAGTCATGATATTTTCGTTAAAATATTCCAAAATGCGGGGGTGAAAAAGGAATAAGTGAAATATTTTAACAAAAATATCATGACTTAACCTAACCAATTATCAAGGGCGTACAGTTGACCAAACCGGGAAAAAAGAAATTGCAGGAGGGGGGGGGGGAAAGGAATAAGTGCCTAAACTAACACCATCTTCGGTGCTGAAATAGGAAATAAAAATACATATGAGCCATTAAAAATTAAAATATCATAAGACTAGTAAAAACACGCGCGTTTAGATCACAAAATTTAAGTTTTACATTAAGATTCTAAATTAAAAAACAATTAATAATTAAAATTAAAACAATTAAAACTATTAAAATAAAAGGGGGTTACCAATTAATACTAATAACAATTCTCTTCTAAACTTAAATTCAAATACGAAGTATCTTTCCGCAACTTACATTATGAACGTGATCGATTGATTTAGTTTAATGGCGCACCAACCCAATGAGTCATTAACATCAACTATGAAAATGAAATGGATAGGAAGAGATACAAGACACCTCACAAAATGTGACGCTTAGCTGGTTGGTAGAAAACTTTCTAGCTAAGAATATTAAGATTATGGAAAGGGGTGTTATTGTTTAATTCAGGTTTACTCTTGGATAATAATTACCATTATTTTTAATAATGGGAGATCAGATTTACTGACTTTCGTTATAATGGAAAAATTATTCGATTTTAATGGGTGATTATTTTCGAAAGTATTGGAACAGATACTAGACAAGGGTTTCTTTTCGTAACCTTTTTAAGCTGCGATCCAAATTTGGTCTCGGGCTAGCTCGGCGACCAATGCCTTCAAACAGTTCACTCGTAATAGATAATAGAAATTAGAATAGATAATTAATGGTAAAATGATTAGGGATAACATAAATAAATGATAAATGACAATTTAATGACTCAAGTTTGGGTCGCGACCCAGAGGTTAAGAACCCCTGTACTAGACGGAGGTGACGAGACCCGGTGACGGCAGGCGGCGCGCAGCAAAACCCAGCTATTCATCCTTCCACACAATAAAGAAATTGGTTGGTAGATAAATGGGCACCCTGGGTAGCTTAGTGGTTAAGACGCTGGGCTGCTGGGGGTGTGTGGTTCGGATACCAGTTAAACTGTTGGTTTAAGGCGGAGTGACAAGCTTGACCTTCGTCGGAATGAACAATTCGGGCGGAATCAAAACCAAGGTTATTCACACACACACACACACACAAATATATATATATATATATATGGGATTGAACTCAGAATGGTCCCCTGAGGTTTTTTTCATGGTACACACAGACCGTGCATGGAACAAGGAAATCTTCTGGGAAAATTAAATCCACTATAGTCTGAATAAGTAATGGTAAATGACAAATACTAAGAAAAAACTATAGATAGTGTTTGTCATTTACCATTACTTATTCGGACAATAGTGGATTTAATTTTCCCAGAAGAGTTTCTTGTTCCATGCACGGTCTGTGTGTATCATATATATATATATTATATATATAATATATAATATATATAATATATATATATATATATATATATATATATATTATATAATATATTATATATATATATATAATAATATATATAATATATATATATATATATATACTCAAAATTTAAAAGGCAGTAAATTTGGAGTCCCTTCATAAACATATTAACTTGCGATAAAGGTTCTCCTCGTTTTAAACAGTAGCATCATAACTCTTCAAAATGCATCCCAGTTTCTTTGGGGGGGGGGGGGGGAGGGCACTCATCTTGTAGTAAGCCGAAAGATGGTGGTTTTGCGCCCTCCTCCAACCCCCTAAAGAATTATGATTCTCTCGAAATAAGGAAGGAAAAGGATAAAAATAAGGAAAATCCGTAACGTAGATTAGTTTTGACTTAAAGATCCTTTACGTGGCCATGAAGTAAGAGCATTATAGAATATCTTCGGAAACCTTATCTTTTCATCTTTTTCACTTATATATTTTGAGAGGAACGTCTCGGTTTTCGTGGACGAAAATACTCTTAAAAGCAACGCGCTATGCACTAAACTCTTCTTCATTTTTTGGATAACAGAAATAAGGAGACATTGTTGATGCAAGTCGTATAATGATGGCAGATGTTTTTCGCTTTCATGCTATTCTTGACACTTCTCTCTCTCTCTCTCTCTCTCTCTCTCTCTCTCTCTCTCTCTCTCTCTCTCTCTGTCTCTCTCTCTTCTCTTGTTTTAACCTAATCAAAAAATAGTAGCGTGAAATTAATGAAACCTTATCAGACAGTTTCACTTCCGAGTGATGCTTCAATGGAACGTCAATCTTTTTTCATGACGGATGATGTTAACATGAATTTGATGTAATGTTAAATTTTCTCTTTCAGATTAACATTAATATAAATTTAACGAAACGGGTGAAATTTTTAATTTTTAATTTTTTACTTTAAAAATTATTTTTATATTTTAACTTTGAATGTTTCCAGTTTTATCAATTAGTCGTGTTCAACGCACGGTAATTTAACTTAATAATCAGTGGTTTAACTTAACGCTCAGATGTTTAATACAGTGGTTTAACCTTTTTTATGCAGGAAGGAGGGGCCAAGGGCGAATGCCCACAAAACGCCCACCCTCCATAGAGGAAGAAGAAATAAAAATCAAGGGCCAATGTTTCGAGAACCCTGGACACTCTGCTCTAAGAAAAGATTAAAAGTCGTAGACAGGGGGAAAGATGGATTGAGGAAGATTGTACCAGAGTTGACCGGTTGAGTAGATGTAAGATTAAGAACACCGATTAACCGTTGCATTAGAGAGTTGGACAGAAAAGAAGTGAGAATATGTCGAAAGTGCGTGCCATCCTTAAAGGAGGAAGCATGCAGTTAGAGAGAGGGAGTGAAGACAGTCAGTAAGAGGCGGGGAAGTGATGAGAAGAAAAGCCTTTGATTTCACCCACTCAAGTAGAGCTGTGTTGATTGAGCCACCCCAAGCATGAGACGTGTACTCCATGCAAGGGCGGCCAAGACCACTGTACAGAGAGGGCAACTGAATGGGGTTGAAGAAACTGCGGAGCTGGAACAAGACACCTAACCTCTTAGAAGCTGGTTTAGAAAAAGTTTATATGTGATATTTCCAGGAAAGATCACGAGAAAAGGAAACACCAAGATTCCAAGAATGTTAAGAGAAGAGGAAGGATTGAGTTGTGTATTGTCGAAGGTAAGGGGATAGTCGTGTGGAAGATTGTGACGAGTAGACAGATGAAGGGAACTGAGTTTTAGAGGCATTGAAAGCCTCAAGGTTTTCTCTGCCCCAATCAGAGTAAAAAGAGGAAATATCAGAGGTTAGGTGCACCATAACCGTTTCACGCGAATCATAGAGTTACTATTGAGAGGAACGCTTTGTGAAGCGGGTGAAGTGAAGAGTGGAATCATCGGCATAGGAGTGGATAGGACAGTAAGTGAGACTTAATAGATTATTGATAAATAAAAGGAAAAGAGTGGGTGAAAGGACAGAGCCCTGAGGAACACCATTATTAATAGCTTCGGGAGAAGAACAGTGGACATTTATAATCGCAGCTATAGATCGGCTAGAAAGGAAATTAGAGATGAAAGCACAGATAAAATGATATAAACAGAAGGAGGGCAGTTTGGAAAATTAGGATTTGTGCCAGAATCTATCAAAAGCTTTTGATATGTTTTAGCGCATTAGCAAAGGCTTCACCGAAATCCCGAAGTGAGGATGACCAAGAGTCAGAGAGATATGCAAGAAAATCGCCAGTCGAGCGTCCCTTGCGGAACCCATACTAACTACCTGAGGTAAAATTGTGAGAAGAGAGGTGTTTAAGAATCCTTCTATTAGGATAGATTAAAAAACTTTAGAAAGGCAAGAAAGCAAACATTTGGACAATAGTTGGAGGGTTAAGAGCAGTCACCCATCTTTGGGACAGGCTAAATGAAATCGAGACTTCCAGCAGGAACGAAAAGTACAAGATGGAAGAGTTTGGCTAGGCAGGGTGTCAGCACAGAAGCATAGTTTTTGAGAACAACAGGATGGACATCATCAGGATCGTACGCCTTACTAGAGTTGAGAGTAGAGAATTATGAAAGTGATCGGGTATAGTTCCTCTCAGTGGACGACATCCATTACGATAAACATTAGTAAGAAGTGTCAAGAGGCTAGAGGGACCATGGTCCCTCTCATTTGACAATATCCATGACAATGCAACATTATCCAGAAGTGTCGAAGAAGCCACAGGCACCATACCCAATCATTTTTGATGATTCGGGTCTCCGAACAGTCCAAACGAAGACTTATCACTTGCCGCAAGATACAAGAATCTTTCTCTCCCCAATCCTGAAGATGGTAATCACAAAACCACATTCGATCTTCGATGTTCAAAACTGTTTTAATTGGTTTTGGTTGAACATGAAAATGGTTTCAAGCCAGCCCCTGCAAGATAGCCTGAACAGTTTGACGACAAACTTGCTTCAATTCTCATGAACTGCACCGAATCGTGACAATAAAACTATTTTTAAAAGTACGAAAAATCTTGTCAACTTGTCAACATTTTCTTGAGAAGTCGATTCTTCACGTTTGCGAAGAATAAAGGATATTTTGCACGAGATATTTATATATATTGTTCTGTCTTGTTCCGGAATTACCAGAAAGCTAATTTCGCCACGATAATTGACTAACCCAAGCTTAAATAGCATTTCCTAGGCAGAATTTATATACACTACGATCAACCATACTCGACCTCTGTTTGCTTTTTTCACCAACAAAATCAAGAGAAACTGCCAATTTGGAGATATCCCACAAATACTGCAACTGTGTAAAAACATTTGTCGGAGGCATGTAATTCCGTCACATACATTGTTTCATAATCTAGAAAAGAAATGTGTTAATAATGTCTTCCTTTTTCTATTCGGTAGGAAAGGTCTTGCTAGAGAGATCTAGAAAATAACTATTAAATAACTACTCCCAACATTTTCTAATAATAGCATGTAATTCCGTTACGATGGAATTCGTGTTCTGCAATATCTCTTTGGCGACGCTTGAATTGCCTTGTCGCCGTTTTCCAGTGTTCGCATCAATGATTGCTTTGTTCTCTTGTGACAGTTTTTCCAGTCGTCCTTCGCCAAATTGAGCAGAGCAGTTACTATAACCTTTTCCCAGTGTCTGGTAACCCACCGTTCACTTGGTCTTAACCTTTCAGAAATACACTTTCGATTCATAAATGCTGCTCCTGCTCCCATTGCTTCACGGAATGCGTTAGCTTGTATCCGATTAATAAATCTGTGGTCCTCGCTGTCATTCAGTACGTTTGGTATAATTTAGATTTCTTCCTAAAATATAAACTAGGTCATATTAGGTGTAAAACTATCAACTATAACATATTGATCACTAATTCTTCTGCAGACACCTGAACAAAGGTTATGCACCACCCAGTAGTTGTGTTAGTAATTGTGTTGTAAGTAGTAAAATAAAGTAATCATAGGTGGTGCATAGAGCTGTGGGAAAAAAATTCTTTAGTGGAATAAAATTTAGTAAACAAATACTGAAGGGCTTAAGTAAGTATCAAAACCTATCATTCGTGGGTTAACATTCATTCAGAAAAAGAGAGAAGACTCACCATCATCAGCCACCGGCCACTGCCAACAAGTCGGAAAAATAGTCGAAGAGAATAGGAAAGGGGTGAAAGATGAAAAGTAAAATAAGAACACTTACAAACCATGAAAACACAGTCTTAACTCAAACACTGTCATACCATGCAAACTACAGACCTGCAAGTAAAGAGAGGATAAGAAAAGGACAAAAAATAAAAAAGTATGAAGAGTATAACAAAAAGTGCGTTAGTTTACGCTACGAACTACATCTAAGTTCGTGTTAGTCTATTTTTTTTTAAATATATTTTATTGCTGGCATATCACACGCTGGCATGTCACAAGCTGGCATTAATCGTCAGCAGACTCAAACCTCGACCATTACCCCCAAATCTCCAGTTGCTAATTGTTTTATTATTTAAACGACGTTAATATTTTTAAAATGCCTATCTAAACGGTTTTTAAACATATTAACGCTGGTAGAGCTCACGACAGACGCGGGAAGATTATTTCATTTATCAATTACTTTAAACGTAAACATGTTTTTAGTGATGTTTGTAATGAAACGTCTGCCACGTAATTTAAACCTGTTACCACGAGTATTGCTATTATCGAAAGTGAACAGTTTGTCAAAATTTGTTATCGATTTTATTAACGATTTTGAAAACTTCAATAAGCTCCCCCCTTAATCTAGTTTCGAGTGAATGCAAGTTTAACTCTTTAATCCGATCTTCGTAAGACTGTTGCGTAGTGACGGAATTAGTTTCGTGGCGCGTCCCTGAACCCTTTCCAAACCATCAGTATCCTCACGCAAATACGGGCACCAAAACTGAACGGCATATTCTAAGTGAGGCCTGACTAGGGACTTGTAAAGGGGCAATATAATATTCTTCGATTTAAATTTGAAATTACGCGCTATGAAGCCTAACATCCTATTAGCTTTTGCGCAAGACTCCAGGCACTGGTTCCTAACTTCAAAAATCCTTAGATACGCGTACGCCTAAATCTACTTCCTCGTCAACGCTCGCTAACTCTGTATCATCCATCGTTTACGTGTAATTGCTGTTACGAGAACCTACGTTAAATTGCATCTGCCACTTATTCGTCCACTCCATAATCCTATTTACATCGTCTTGAGCCTATTTCAATCGTCCACGTTAAGAACTTTACCGCCTATTTTAGTTTCGTTCGCGAATTTTGACACGTTACTGGTCAAGCCTACATCTATGTCGTTAATGTAGATTATGAATAGCAATGGGCCTAATACCGAACCCTGAAGGACATCGCTACCTACATCCAACCACCCCGATTCCCTACCATTAACAACGACCCTCTGTTTCGTGGCACGAAGCCATTCCTCTAACCAGTTAGCTACCTGACCGCGTATACCGTGCGCTTTAACCTTCGCAATTAATCTTCTATGCGGAATTGTATCGAACGCTTTTTTAAAGTCTAAATAAATAACGTCAGCCGCTCTATGCCTATCGATTCGCGCACTATTTCGTTATAAAACTCTAACAAATTAGTTAAACAAGATTTATGGCGTCGAACCCATACTATTAATCAAATCGCGACTTTCTAAGTGATCGATGATACGATCCTTAACTACGGATTCCAAAAGTTTACCGACAATTGCCGTTAAGTTAATAGGCCTATAATTGCTAGCTACTGTGCGGTCGCCGTTTTTAAAAATGGGCGTAACGTTAGCTAATTTGAAGTCTTCAGGAATAATCCCGGCTTCCAGTGACTTATTAAAATGTTTTGTTAGCTACTAAATGGAACTATATCGTCCACGTCGGGGACATTATTTACGTCTTTACGGTAAAAACTGTCGCAAAAATGTTGTTAAAAATACCCGCCATCACCTGAGCGTCGGAAGCCAAAGCGCCATTAGCATCCACTAGAGGGCCTATGTTATCTTTTATCTGCTTACGATTATTGACGCTATTCGCAGCTACAAGTATCTCAAAATTACGCTTAGCATTCCTAACAGATCTTTTAACCTGACGTCTAAGCTCGATATATCTATTAAAGTTAGCACCGATGCGCTTATTAAGTCTATACGCTCTGTTACGCTCGTTTATGAACTCACCTATTTCCCTAGTCCACCACTTGGGCCTACCATGATTACTAGCGCGCTTGGGCCTACGCGGAATATACTCTCTTTCGTGGTTGATGTTGTTGATGATGATGATGACGATAATGATCTACAGATCTACAGAAGCTAAGGCTAACAAAGACCATAAGATCCACTCTAAGGTTAGCCCGAGAGAAAGGAAAGAGTAGGGGGTTAAGAGAAGAGAAGAGAATAAGGGGTTAAGTAAGGAGCAACACCTATCACTCGTGGGTTAACATTCATTCAGAAAAAGATAAAAAAAGACTCACCATCATCATCCGCCGGCCACTGCCGACAAGTCAGAAAAATAGTCGGAGAGAATAGGAGAGGGGTGAAAGATGAAAAGAAGTAAAATAAGAACGCTTACAAACCATGCAACACAGTCTTAACTCACTGTCATACCATGCAAACTACAAACATGCAAGAAGAGAGTGTTACAGACATGCAAAGTAAAGAGAGGATAAGAAAAAAAAAAGGTAAAGTTAAACAAAAAGTGGGTTAGTTTACGCTACGAGCTACATCTACGTTCATGTTAGTCTAATTTTTTTTTTTTTTTTTATTTTATTGCTGGCATCACAGGCTGGCATGTCACAAGCTGGCATTCATCGTCAACAGACTCATCCTCGAGCACCACCACCAGAGCTCCTGTTGCTAACTTTGTTTTTTTTTATTTTAAACAACGTTAATATTTTCAAAATATCTGTCAAGATGGTTCTTAAACATATTAACGCTGGTAGAATGAACGACTGACGCGGGAAGATTATTCCATTTATCAATTACTTTAAACGTAAAGAAGTTTTTAGCGATATTAGTAATGAAACGTCTGCCACGCAACTTAAATCCGTTATTACGAGTATTACTATTATCGAAAGTGAACAATTTGTCAAAATTTACGTTATCAATGTTATTAACGATTTTGAAAACTTCAATAAGCTTCCCCCTTAATCTCCTAGTTTCGAGTGAATACAGGTCTAACTCTTTAATCCTATCTTCATAAGGCTTGTTGCGCAATGACGGAATTAGTTTCGTGGCACGACGTTGAACCCTTTCTAACCTATCAACATCCTCGCGTAAATACGGGCACCAAAACTGAACGGCATATTCTAAATGAGGCTTGACTAGGGACTTGTAAAGGGGCAATATAACATCCCTAGATTTAAATTCGAAATTACGCGCTATGAAGCCTAACATCCTATTAGCTTTTGCGCAAGACTCCAGGCACTGGTTCCTAACCTTTAAATCCTTAGTTACGCGTACGCCTAAATCTATTTCCTCGTCAACGCTCGCTAACTCCCTATCACCCATCGTGTACGTGTAATTATTGTTGCGAGAACCTATATGCAAAACTTTACATTTATCTACGTTAAATTGCATCTGCCACTTATCTGTCCACTCCATAATCCTATTTACATCGTCTTGGAGCCTATTGCTATCGTCCTCGTTAACAACCTTACCGCCTATTTTAGTATCGTCCGCGAATTTTGACACGTTACTAGTCAATCCTACATCTATGTCGTTAATGTAAATTACGAATAGCAATGGGCCTAACACTGAACCCTGTGGGACACCGCTACCTACATCTAACCACCCCGATTCACTACCATTAACTACGACCCTCTGTCTCCTAGCACGAAGCCATTCTTCTAACCAGCTAGCTACCTGACCGCGTATACCGTGCGCTTTGACCTCCGCAATTAGTCTCCTATGCGGAACTGTATCGAACGCCTTTTTAAAATCTAAATAAATAACGTCAGCTGCTCTATGCCTATCGTATTCGCGCACTATTTCGTTATAAAATTCTAACAAATTAGTTAAACAAGACCTATGGCGTCGAAACCCATGCTGACTACTATTAATCAAATCTCGACTTTCTAAGTGATCGATGATACGATCCCTAACTACGGATTCCAAAAGTTTAGCTAATGGGCCTATAATTGCTAGCTACTGCGCGGTCGCCTTTTTTAAAAATAGGCGTGACGTTAGCTAATTTGAAGTCTTCAGGAATAATCCCCGTTTCGAGTGACTGATTAAAAATCTTCGTTAAGAGGCCTACGATAACGTCTTTCAAATCTTTCAAATGTCTGGGATAAAAAGCGTCAGGGCCTGGAGCCTTGCTAACTTTTAGCCTATCGATAAAATGCGCAATCTCACCCTCGTGAGATAATAATGACGATAATAATGATGATAATGATAATGATGATGATGATATCTGTCTGCCTGTCTGTCTGTTCGTTTATACACACCAAAACGGCTAGGGTAATCTCCACCAAATTTGTGTACACATTAAGGGAGAACCACGGAAAATTTCAGTTCCCAGTTCCTTCTCTTAGGGAGTACTGGGAGAGGGCCCCCTAAACGGCTAGGTTAATCTGTACCAATTTTTTTATACACATTAAGAGAGAACCAGAGAAAGCTTTGGTAACACCCAGGGACGGACTGGGACTCAAAAGCGGCCCTGGACTTTCACCCAGACCGGCCCACACAATACGCGTGCGTGCGCCCTTCCCCCCTCCCACACCACCACCACCCTTAGGGCCACAAAATAGTGAAAATACCGCCACCCAAACTCAATTATTGGACATTTATTTTTATTATATTGACACACACACACACACACACACACACTGTTAATATAGTAGAGCCGCTATTATAGACAATACAGTAAAACAGAAAATAGGGACGCCAGAAATTGACATAGTCATACACTATGTCATTAATTACATGGAAAGCAAAAAGCCTATCTACCAAAGAGAAAAATATGTATTACTCTAGTGCGTCAGCAGTTTTCTCAGCAGCTCATTTCTCTCTGCAACTCTGTCTATCATTACATCTGTACCCAGGGCCATTAAGATGTCCTTCTCAGTTGCCATCAGCATAAACGCCTCTAGGTGCTCCTGGGAGAGAGTGCTCCTGAGTCGACTTTTGATGTACATCAGGGTTGAGAAACTTCTCTCACAGACCACCTGGGTGATTGACAGAGTGAGCAGGAACTTGTACACAAGGCCTATGATGTGGTAAGCATCTGTCAACAAGTTGTACCTCTGGATTATCTGGTAACAACATACTGCACAGTCTTTATAAGAGGAACACCTTTTATTCCTCATCTCCACTTCGTCTTCCTTTCCATCAGCCTCAGGTCTGTCCTCAGGTGTCTCACTGACTATTCTGATGGTGTATTCCTCCAGTGCTGATGTTTTCAGCCTCTCCCACCGTGCAGCCAGACTCTTCAGCTCACACTGAAAGTTCACAACTGTTGCCTGCTGTCAAACTTCAGCAAGCATTTGCTGAGCTCTTGAAGGGCTGACTGGGGTAAACCACTGGCACCGGCCCTTACATGTCGGAAATTTCTGGGGTCCAGAAGGGCTAAGTCGGCATAAAGAGTGCCATGGGTGAGGAAACGGCGATGGAGGCTCTCAGTGACTGTTTCCATTATTTGATTGTGGACTTCAACTTTGAGGCCCTCTCTGCATCTGTCAACGTCTCATCATGAGCCATCTCACCAGGCATGATTTTCTTTTTTCTTGGCCTTTTCTGTGGCAGGGTGGCTTCCACTTCCAGCTCTGTCTTCTCTTCCTGCTCCTGCAGTTTGTCATTCGCCCACTGAACAAATGTGTCTGCAGCTTGCTTGATGTCGTCGAAATCTCTTGCCATCCCTTTGAGACTATCTTCTGTTCCAACAACCATTCTGTGGGCAAAGAGAATGCCCATGCAACTCGTCCGCAAGTATTTGGAGAGCGGAACCGTGTGCTCAAATATGCGAAGAAATATTTGAGCGGTCAGTATGGTTTCGTACTTGAGTAGTGCTTCAATGAATGCTCTT
This sequence comes from Bathynomus jamesi, assembly GCA_023014485.1. Classification (NCBI taxonomy): domain Eukaryota; kingdom Metazoa; phylum Arthropoda; class Malacostraca; order Isopoda; family Cirolanidae; genus Bathynomus; species Bathynomus jamesi. Next base: position 229,004 of record JAJOZX010004931.1, on the reverse strand, counting down.
GCCTTGACACGTACGGTGGTCTTGATATTTGCCTGGCCTTGTATTACAGCTAGTGCAAGCAGTACGTCAGTGTACAGAGCATTGTTTGGGTTACCAAAGAATCCAAAGATCTTCTTCAGCGCAGCATCCTTTGCCCACCAACGGGTTTCTCCGATCGGAGAGAGGTGTTGGTGGCAAGTGTTGTGGCTCTCCCTTTCCCATACATTCATCCTCTGGTAGGACTCTCGGATGAACACGGCGATGTCATTCAGTAAAGAGAACAGTGAGGCACTTGCTATAACCACTCCTAATGTGTCAGCCAACACTAAGTTCAGAACGTGTGCATAACACCATACGAGTATTTGGTTGGGAGAATGTGTGGAGAGTAGGGCAGAGAAACCTTTGTACTGGCCCTGCATGTTAGAGGCTCCATCTGTAGCATTGCTGATACATTTGCTGATGTCCAGTTTGAGTTTCTGAATAACTTCCGTCAGCAACTGAACCAAGTACTCTCCAGTGGATGCGGCCTCACAGTTCACAACCGCAACGAGTCTCTCATGTATGATATTTGTGACATATCTGATAATGACTGCACACTGATCACGAGAGGTTATGTCCTGGGTTGTGTCGATCTGGACTGAGAACATTCCAGCTTCCTCAACTTCACTAGAGATGGATTCTTGGATAATGTCCCGAATTATGTTTATAACAGTATTGACTGTATTTTTAGAGAGAAAAGGATGAGAAAACCTCTGCCTCTTTCCCTAGACTGGTGCAGTTTCTTGCTTTTCTCTATGCAATCGGTTAGATGTTCTTTCAAGCAGACATCATATTTTCCAAGTAGAATGATAAGTTCCAAAAAGTTACCATGATCGACACTGGCGTCATCTAATGTATAAGCTGCCTCCGACTGCATCCTCCTATAGCTAAGCCCTCTCTTGCCAATGACTTTAACTACATCTACTATACGCTTCATAACCTGGCGTCTCTTGCGCTGCTCTCTATGGGCTGAAATCTGAGTGCCACTCAGAAAACCCTCTATGTCTGCTTTAGAGGCCTTTAGAAAGTACGCTTCAGCGAAATTTCTGTGTATGCTACTCTTTTCGTGCTCCATTACACGTTGATGGATATGCTTCCAATCTTTCATTCCAGTGATGAAAATACTGCTGTCAGTGGGCTTACCAAATGCCATACAAACTGAACAATGCAAAGTGTGATTTCCTTCATTGTACATAAGCCACTTCCTATTGGTGTCATCTTTGCAAAAGAAAACTCCCTGCACCACAGGGTTTCTTGACTTCTGCTGTGGGTGGAAACTAAAACACAATTGGTGGTCATCTGATTTGGGTCGCTTAAAATAGTCAAAGGTTGGGCTGGCATTCTTGTTTTCTGTGACACTTTCTTCTGCTGCAGGTGAACTGGGCCGATCATCAACCTGCACATGAAATAATAAATAAACTAATTAATAATTTAATAATAAAATAAAATAATAAAATAATTAATAAAATAATATATTTATTTTTTTATTTATTTATATTTATTTTAGTAATTTTATATTAATAAAATTAATTATTATTATTATGTTAGATTTTTCAGCTGATTTTTTATGTCATTTTAATAAAAAATTTACTCTGATTTAAAAATTATTAAATTTATTGTTAATATTTAAAAATTTTATATAATAATTTATGAAATTTATTTTATTTTGTTTCATTATTTAAAAATATTATTGACTTTGTTATAGACAACAAACAAGCTATACACTCTTACTTTCTCAAATCATCAAATGCTACAGATTCAAAGAAGAACAATACATATAGCTCCAATTTATCACACTATCAAATACATTGGCCCACTTAAAAATCATATGTTGAAGATGTATAAGCATTATTTTTTAACTGAGATACATAATAAAAATATTCCAAATAACACTATCCAGCCTGGATTTAAGCAGTTATCATGAAAATCCAAATCTAGCTGTGGATAGTAAAATAGTAAATCTGGTGCACCCCTAGTCAGATTTGAACAAAGCATATCAAATACTACTAGAAAGATGTATTTTGGAGTTTGTATTTGCTATTTGCTTTTATTTGCTAGTAAGTTATTAACTTACTAGCAAATATACCTTACTCTGCTAGTTATATTAACAAATATAACTAGCAAAGTAGCAATAGCAAATATAACAGCAAAAATAAACCGTTTGGAAGCCATTAGCATTACCACGAATATTATACGGATCAAGTATAGTGGATTATAATGAAAAGAGATAGGAAAACTCCAATGAATAGAAGTCAGTATATAAAACCATGTTTACCGGTTCAGATGCAAAAATTTTCCTTGCACTAGGCTCGCACTCAGCTATGCTGTCCTCTTCCACAATTTCACCTGCATGGGATTCTGCAGGAGCAGCAGCAGCAGCACCTGCACTGACTTTACTTGTGCTACCTAGCTCGGCATGGGCATGGCTGGCAGCACTACTACTGCTACTAAACAAGTCAGTTGGCATTTTGAAACTGTCCCTATTCATTGCGATATTTCAGTTGTTTATTTCATCGAAAAACACAACACTATTTGGACACTTTTAAGTTTTATATCAGTGATTAGCTAAACAATATATTGAAGTAAAACTGTAAAAGATACATTAGTTGATAAACATAGCTTGTCAACAGCAATATCTGAATTAACATCTAGGCATAGCGGACCGAGCAACACCACCATTCCACTGTCCATAGGGTTACCAGGTCTAGAAAAAAAATTATCCTAGATGCAGGTCAAAATTATCCTAGTATTACGCAGGAATATAATGCGTATAAATACCATTCGGATCATTCTTTTTGCCAACTTATTATTTGTTTACATCACTGGGGTGAATGGGCTGCGGCGGCTGCGCAGACGGACGAATGGGGAGATGGGCTCATTTACTTTTCCTTTTTTTGTCTATATTTTTCGTGTTACCCTCACTGGCCCACAGATCAACCGGCCCACCGGGAATTCTCCCGGTGCTCCAGATGGCCAGTCCGCTATTGGTAACACCAACCCCTGACTACGAATCCCATCGGCCCAGGGGATCGAGACCCGGTGATGGGCAGGCGGCGCGCAGCACAAAACCCACCTGTGCAGCCTTCATAATAAAAAAAATTGGTTGCTAGATAAATGGATACATTGGGTAATCTAGTGGTTAAGGACGCTGGGCTGCTGGTGGGGCGTGTTCGGATTCCACGTTAAACTGTAGGTCTAAGGTAGAATGACAAGCTTGATTTCGTCAGAATGAACAATTCGGGAGGAAGCAAAACCAAAGTAACCAAGTGAATTTTGAAATTTTCAGTATCTTTTCGACAAATTCTACTTCGTAAATGACTCCCTCTTCTTTTTTTGCGCAAGTGTAAAAGATAAGGGTAGATATAAAGGTCAATGGGTACCCGCTCTATCCGTTATCAGTACGACTCAGTTATTGCACAACTGTACCTTTTAATTGATTTCTTTACAAAATAATAATAAATAAAAGGAAATATACAGTATTTACCAAGCCAACAATGAAGAAAACTGTCAAAACAATTATGAACTGAACAAGACAGTAATTTTTACTGAAATATAAAATGAAGTTTCTCAACATTTCGCAATTAAAAATATATTTCTGAAGGAAAGAAATGAAAAAAAGTGAATATATTTTTGTACAAAGGAATTATTTGGAAATAACATCAAAAAAGGGAAAATAGAAAAGAAATCGCCAAAATACGAAAATAATTCATTCGTTTTTTTTTTATATCAAAGAAGTAAATCGTATCTGACGATTATTTTTAATGTCGATCGTCAGGACGATAAGAGAAAGTAAAAACAAGTTTTTATTTTTGCTTATTGATGTGTTATTTTTTATACAGTTTATTTGAAACAATATTTTAGTCTGTTTTGTAATAATAATAATAATAATAATAATATACGCGTTTGGGTTTGTTTAACCTCTTTCGTAACGTTAAAGGGACAGAAGGACCTACAGTATATACAGCCAGTGTGGGAGTAACGGCGTTACTATTAACGACGTTACTTTTTTAGTAGCTGTAGCGGTAACGCCGTTACTTTTTGAGATGTTGTAACGAAAATGGTAACGGCACTACTTTTTAGAGCGATTTCAATCGTTACTCGCTTCTCGTTACTTTCAAACTGATCATTTGACTAGTATCATTTATTAGCTGTTAATTAGCTGTTAGCTCCTCCAAACGAGGAGGACTATCAGATGCCAATTTTGAAAAACTAGTGTTCCTGAAATCGAACAACACACTCCTAACAAATCTGCAAGATTAGTTTTTTTTTGAACAGGACTTTTTTTATTTGAGTTTGTGTTTTGATTTTTTTGTCATGTAGACTCCAGTGGTTCCCAACCGGTTTTGGCTTATGGCCCCCTTAGGAACCTTATTTTTTCCTGTGGCCCCCATAAGCATTATTTTCAGTAGGTAATATGCAGATTAACTCTATTTTACAAAATAACATTTTCCTGTGGCCCCCTTCAAATGTGCCATGGCCCCCAGGGAGCCATATGGCCCCCGGTTGGGAAACACTGCCCGGCCCATTGTAGAGTATAATTTGGTATTATTAAGTCTTTTTTACTCTTTAATCTTTTCTTAAAAGTAGCGGTAACGGTAACGGTAACGTGTTACTTTTTCATAGAAGTAACTGAAGCGGTAACGCCGTTACATTTTTATCACTGTAATGGTAGCGGTAACGCCGTTACTTATAGAAAGTAACGTGCCCAACCCTGTATACAGCTTTACGTGAGATCTGAACTACGGGTCTCTGCATCATCTGGACGCGGAAGATAGTCACCCATCTATCAAACTACTGAACTGACCCAACGTCGCTTAACTTCGCTGATCTAACGGGAAGCGGTGTTCCGAAGTGGTCAGGGGGTAACCCTTATTCTGTTTTTATCATACAGTAATAATAATCAGTGGTATTGTATTTCCATGGTAACAGAACGCATATAGCGTCTTACAGGAGGAGAAATGCAACTATATAGTCCACATACAATATTATATATATATATATATATATATATATATGCACTAAAATCACAAAATAACACGTGACCTTATTAATCAGCAAACAACCACAGGGAAAAGGAAACACAAAGTCCGAGCGCTTTCGTGATATATTCACATTATCAAGGATAATGTGAATATATCACGAAAGCGCTCGGACTTTGTGTTTCCTTTTCCCTGTGGTTGTTTGCTGATATATATATATATATATATATATATATATATATATATACATATATATGTATTATAATTAATGTAAAGAACGACGCTTGTGTAGAAGAAACGTCCGCACAAGATGGGGAGAGAGAACGAGCAAATGAAAAATGAGGCACCTCCCAGGAATCGAACCCGGGATCATCCAGTTGCCGGTCGGATATGCTAACCACTGCACTGGTGTTGTGTGTTGTTTGTAGTTAAAATGTATATATATATATATATAGAGAGAGAGAGAGAGAGAGAGAGAGAGAGAGAGAGAGAGAGAGAGAGAGAGAGAGAGAGAGAGAGGCATGTTCCATAAGTCATAGTTTATTTATAGAGTTTAGTGTTGGCTTTGTATGAATCATTAATAGTGGTACATACTAACAATCATATATTTTTAATAATTAATTAAGCTTTGTAAGAGTTTAAGAATTTATAACCATACGTGAACTAAGCTCATTGCTTTCGTTAATTTTTTATTCCTGAATCCAGTGTTGGCGCCAAAGATAATGAAAGTATGAGCACACCGCACTTAGCTATGAATAAGGCGTAATCAGGGACAAATTCATACCTACTGTATAGTTACGAACGAATGACTAACCACAGTCGACCATCCTTACAGATTCCCTGTACAATATATAAAATTATCGTAACTACTCTCCAAATGTTTGAAACCACTGTTTATTGGAGAATAATTTTTTTTCTTCAATGGTTTCGCGTACAATATTCAATAAAATTGTAGAAATGGAAGCTCAAAATATACTTCTCCTTGTTTGTTGTTTATATACAGTTAAATACTTTTTGAAAAAAAAAAAATATATATATATATATTTTTTTTATTATATAATTTTATATATTGTACAGGGAATCTGTGTAACTAGGGATTTCATGAAATCCCTAAAATGTTCAGGGATTTCATATACTGTAAGGTTAAGTCGTGATATTTTCATTAAACCTACGGGAAAATTATTGAATACCCGGTTAATTGAATGACCGGTTAGGTCAACCGTACGCCCTTGACGATTGGTTAGGTTAAGTCGTGATATTTCTGTTAAAACTAACGAAAATATCACAACTTAATCTTATATGAAATCCCTGAACATTTTAAGGATTTCATGAAATCCCCAGTTACACAGATTCCCTGTGTATATATATATATATATAACCTTTGGTTACCTTTGGTAACCTTTGGTTAGCTTCCGCCCGAATTGTTCATTCTGACGAAGGTCAAGCTTTTCACTCCACCTTAGACCTACAGTGTAACGTGGAATCCGAACCACGCCCCATCAGCAGCCCAGCGTCTTAACCACTAGGCCACCTATATAAATAATCTGGTGCGTGCGGTGAAACTAGTGATCTGGTACGCTTCTGCCAATGTATATATATATATATATATATATATATATATATATATATATATATACAGGGTGGGCCGTAAGTTTCCATACATAGGAAAAATAAACATTTTTTTATGGACAACCATTTTTATTTATATAATATGCTCTACATGGTTGCCATTGTTTTGAAAACACATTTCAATACGTGTTCCCCACTGTTGATGAACACGCATTAGCACAGTTGACGTTATGCTTGTAATGGCGTTGGTGATACGTTCCTTTAGATGATTTATGTCTCGTATCTTTTCCTGATACACCATGGCCTTCAAGTGCCCCCAAAGATAGAAATCAAGGGGGGTGAGATCTGGGGATCTGGGAGGCCACTCCACAGGACCACGCCGACCAATCCAAGCATCCGGAAACTGCTGCTGATCCAAATACCGACGCACGTGAAGACCATAATGAGGTGGAGCTCCATCTTGCTGGAAGTAAACTGGGAAGTTACCTTCCTCGTTTAGCAGGGATGGGAAAATCTCTTCTTGCAACATGTTAAGATACCTTTCGGCATTAAGATTTCCACTGACAAAAATTGGTCCAATAATTCTGTCACCCCATATCCCGGCCCACACCATCACTTTACCGGCACCTTGCATCTTCGTCGGACTCAGCCAGTGTGTGATGTTCGTTCCATGTTGTCTGTTAAAGTTCATTGCAACCATGCGACTGCTTCCCGACCCAGCCATCAGTATGATTTCAATTCGTTGCTCTTTCGTCAAGCGCATATTCTTAGGGTATCTGAAACATAAAAACAAACGTTTAATTTTTCCTATGTATGGAAACTTAAGGCCCACCCTGTATATATAATATATACTGTATATAATTTTATTATGCAAGAATTTTCGAGAAATAACGATGATAATAACTATAATAAATTGTGACCTTGGTATGGTAGTAATGGTACTTACCAAATCTGGATGATGGGGTGGACACTGGATACGGTATATATTTAACTATTTATATGCGACAGCGCGATTTTTGTCAATATTTCAGATCGACCCTACGATTCTTAGTGGAATATTCATCTATTACTGAATCGTAGAATATTGGGTCAGATTTCATTTGGACTAATAACTCATTTTCGACGCTCATAAGGGCTAAGTATGACAGCCTTTCTTCGCCCATTGTACTTCTTAGATACGTTTTAATTCTCATCAAAACCGAAAATGATCTTTCTACTGATGAAGTTATAGAGGGAATGGTTAGTACTAGCTCAACGAGTTTTTGAAGTTCAGGCATGCTTTCACTCAAGTTGTTCAGGCTCAAGAATTTTGCAATATGGCAGGGATATTTTCCTTGAAATTCTTCAGATGAGGATAGGACACTTAGTTCATTTTTCAGTCTTATAAAATCAAAAGAGCCACTGTGTAATTCCGCAAAGGTTTTAAGAATTTCACCAGGGAATGCTTGGCTAAATTTTAGAAAATTTTAGGGATTCAGAAGTTCCAAAAATTTCAACTGTGACAGATTTCCAAACTGAGCAGTAAGTTGCACGCAAACCGTATCTATGATTTCTAAATAAAGTCTTTTCATTTCCAAATCTGGCTGATCAGTCTGTGCTAGCCTTATTCGTTTTGGTTCTGCATCAGCAGTCAATGGCATGTGATATTTCGCCTTTGCCACACACTCATCAAAGCAACTCCACATTTTCTGAAACTACGCTCAAACACTCCAGCGTATCTCAGAACATTTTTCGGCCAATAGTAAGGCAGTATTTGTTAAGCCCCGCCCAGACCTTAAGGATCATATTCCTATGCAAGTACATTCTATGCTCAGAGCGTACCTTGGAAGAAAGCACATGAGAAAACAAGGAAGTTTCACTTAATTTTACTTTGTATTGTTTAAGAATACTGAATAAATTATATAATTTGTTGGTATTGATAATAATAGCATTTTATCAATATTTAAAAAAATTAAAATTTTTAAATTTAATAAAAAAAATTGGCTACGCACTGCGTACCTTGCGTACCCAATGTGCACGCCTATAACATATGTATATATATATATATATATATATTTCAAATGTTCCTTGCGATGATTCCTCATTTCACGAAGGTCAAGCTTGTCGCCCTTCCTATATATATTTATACTCCCACCTGTTTAAACTCGTGAGTTGATTTATATATCAAGTGAATGAGTTTTAATTATTCACTGATAAACACCACACTAGCTACGAAGGCGAGATTCGATAGACATACATATTAGAGATAGATTTTACAGTCTTAGTTTTGTTACTCCGATAATAAACTCTTTCTACGAAAACCTCTTAACAAAAGCAAATTGCTTGCATACACCTTCTATTATTGTATGTAAATCACAGCCTTTACGAAACCCGAATAAAACACGGGATATTTACTTCTTACCTGCACGTGATCTCAAACTACTTTACATGATTCACAACCATAAATTACAGATAAACCAAAATCAGGAATTTCGGATAATCGAGCACAGTAGTAAATTCCAACAACAATTATTTTACTAAAGCAAAAGCAATATATATATATATATATATATATAATATATATATATATATATATATATATATATATAATATTTAGGAGAAATCCAATGACAAGGAGGAATGTAAATGCCATGAAAAGTCTTCTTTAATGCGCAACGTTTCGAGCAATACGCTCATCATCAGGCTAGATAATAACAATATGAAATTAGAATCAATAAATAAATGTCTTGTTCACATTTATTTATTGATTCTAATTTCATATTGTATTATCTAGCCTGATGATGAGCGTATTGCTCGAAACGTTGCGCATTAAAGAAGACTTTTCATGGCATTTACATTCCTCCTTGTCATTGGATTTCTCCTAAATATTAAATTGAAGCTTTGTAGAAGCAAACCGCATGACTATATATATATATATATATATATATATATAATATATATATATATAAGCCTTCAGTATTCGTGACTTCGCTTTTCCCGAATTCCAAGTATTCGTGAAATGGTAAATTCGCGACCCACCGATTTCCAGTATTCGCAAGTTTGCGAGCCCATCACCCTATCCCCCACGTTTCCTCCCACCCACCTTATCAACCCCAGGCACCCGTTCTGTCCTTCCTCGAACCACAAACACCTAGCTGCGCCTCTCGATTTATTATGGTGAACTCGTGTTATTTATTTTGCTTTTTACTTGCCTTTAATCATGGCCGCTAAGCTGAATGTGCCAAAATTATGGAGTTGGATCCATTGATGGAGAGGTGCTTTAAGTTAAATAGAGTGGTGGAGGCTGCGTTGCTACCCTACAAATAAGATCATAGAAGCCTTCAGCATACGGCTAAGCAGGTGCCCATCACAATGTTTTTTTCGCCCTTCAGCCTCTACTTCAGCCATCACTGCCACCTCTGCTTCCACTTTAGCTTCAGGCACCACCCCACTCTCCTTTTCCGGCAGAGTGGGCTGCATCCTCTACCTCCCTATGGAGTGGAAGACTGGTCTGCAACAGCTGGAAGTATTCTCTTCGACTATTTTTCCGACTTGTCGGCAGTGGCCGGCGGATGGTGATGGTGTCTTTCTTTCTCTCTTTCTGAATGAATTTTAACCCACGAGTGATAGGTTTTGCTACTTACTTAACCCCTTATTCTCTTCTTTTAACCCCTTACTTTCTTCTTCCTCTCAGGCTAACCTTAGAGTGGATCTTAAGGTCTTTGTTAGCCTTAGCTTCTGTAGATCATCATCATCATCATCATCAAAGGTAAATAAAAACACTGTTCCATATAATTTGTTTATTTTAATCATTGTTCTTAAACATTTACCATTTCCCCCCTTTGCTCAGTCTGACACTCGTGAGGAAAAGGCTTCCACCTTTTCCTCACTAGTGTAACTCACTTCCATACTAGGAGGTTAAGGGGTGATCTAATCCAGGTTTTCAAAATTATGAATGGGTTCGATAACGTAGATAGAGATAGCTTTTTCGAAATATCTCAATATAATAGGACTAGAAATAACGGGTGTAAGTTGACAAGTAGAAGGTTCGAGACAGCAGTTGCGAAAAACTTTTTTACGCATAGAATAGTAAGTAGGTGGAATAGTTTGCCGGTAGAAGTAATTAGTAGCACGTCTATAAACATGTTTAAAAATCGATTAGACGCATATGTTGATAGAAAGGGTATAGTTTAAGGTAGTAAAATTAAGGCTTTCTGGGGATAAATCCCACAGCTCAACACAAGTGTTGTGGGATATAGGGAGGCAGCGTCTTGGGTTAGGGGATACTCTCTGTCCTTACACACCCCATTTAAAGAGATTCCTCTGCCGAGCGGTGCCCCCCATAGTACTGTGAGGTATTGAAAAACTCATGATCTTCACTTGCCCCCCAAACACCTTGAAATGGGAGACCCAAAATGGGTGCACACACATTTCTACATTACTGTACAGTCTTTACAGCCACACCTACACTTTTCCTCCTAAGTATATATATTGTAATGTATATGGTTGTAAATTTTGACTTGGTCCGCAATCGATATGGACCGTGACTTATTTTACGTTGGCAAGGTACTAGTATTGATGGATACCGTAATGAAATTGACTGGATTCTTTGGATCTGATATATTTGCATGTCGGTTATAAATAGATATAGAGTGTAACATATTTGTGGATAGTAGTCTATTATGACTTGATCCTCTGGATCCAGAGATTCTATCTTTAGTTTTAAATCGATAATTAATTAATTAATTTTAAATTGATAATTATTTAGTTTTGCAAAATTGGTCGTTGCCAATGTACAGGAAGTTGTTACATAAATTTCTTAAGCACACCGGACAAAAAATTAGTCACCCCTCTCAGAATGTACCTAATAACGTGTGACGGCGCCTCTGGCCTTGATAACCGCACGAATCCGGCGAGGCAGAGACTCTACGAGGTTGTGCATGTACTGATCATCGATTTGCTGCCACTCGTTCATCAGCCGGTCCCGAAGTTCCGCCAGAGTCCGTGGGTGTCTATTCCTACGCTTCACTTTCTGTTTCCAGCCTGAACAACACCTTCGACGCATTCAGGATTAAAGGCTTCATTGGATCCTGCGATGTACTCGTCGCCTCCCATCATTGGAGAACAAACAAAAACGGGACTCATCGGACCAAATTACACGTTTCCAATCTGCCGCAGTCCGGTTTTTGTGCCTCTGAGCCCATTTATAACGTGCCAATTTGTGACTTGCTGTTAACAGCGGCCTCTTCCGTAGTACCCTGCTCCAGATGTCCATCGCATGCAGTTCTCGTCGCAATGTCCGTTCGGAAATTGGTCGCTGGAGAACCTCATTGGTTTCTTGGAGCAATTGTTCTCTGGTTTGAAAACGATTTGCAGTTACTAGACGAGAAACATGGCGGCGGCCCCTATTGTCGAGAATTGTTTTCCGGCCACAGTTACGCCGTCGATTGTCAGTTGATTGCGAACTACACCACTCTTTGTAAACTCGCTGGACAGTACGCGTTGACACACCAACAAATTGGGCTACTTCAGACATTTTGTGTCCGTGGGCTCTGCCAAACACGATGGCTCCTTTTTGCCACTGAGTAACGTCTGCCTCACGACCCATTTTGCGGCTATATCCAACACACACTTTGTTCTTCACCACCTCACGAAACAGATCTGATCCTGTGTGCTACGTCACCGCTACTTGTCACTTACCAATGCTACATCAGCGCCCTCTGTGTGACCTTGAACTTCCTACTATCGGTGCTATTAGGGGTGACTAATTTTTTGTCCGGTGTGCTTATGTTCTTGTGGTTCGGAACCCACGTAAAGTTGTAGGTCCCCTCCGCCACCACGGAGGACATACACAATACACAATTACGAACACAGTTAGGTAGACCAGCCATGAGTTGATCCTAGGGTCTTTGTTGGTCTGAAACATTATAACATTATAACATTATAACATATTAGCCATTGCGTCTTATTCTACCTGCAACAAAAAATAAAGGTCACAAAACAAGACATCAATTTGAGCATTTGTTTTAGTTGTAATGTATTACTTTGATAAATTTAATTTAAAATAAACTTACCTATGAGACCGGACTTATGGGACACCCTGTATATATATATATATATATATATATATATATATATATATATTGAAATAAGAAGGCAATCTATGAAGAACTAAACTTAAACCAACATTTATACCAGAATATAAAGCTTCTCCAAAAACGAACTTTAGATCTTACAACTTTACAAAGTTATGATTTATATGATAAATTACACTGGTATGCATATGAAATGTTTTTGTCTGCTGTGAGGGTTTTTTCAACTCATATTATATAATTCGACCATGCTGAATTCGAAAATGACATTGGTTTTCCTCAATCAGGTCAGGTTTTTTCTCTATTGGCCATTTATTATAAGTCCAATTTTATCCCCAAATTTATTGATTTTTTTAGCTTAAACACTGTAGATACGAGTAATATTATAAGAACACTCGTGAAAAATCAAAACATTGTGTGAATAAATACTTTTATTCATACAATGAATATGGAAAAAAGTTTATTGAGGAAGGAATGAAGTTTTTTTGGCTTTCCGTCTGTGTTTTTCTTCGGGCACGTCTCGCTTCAAACACCAGCAATAGTCCGCCAGCATATTGATATCCCAGTTTCCCTGGTACCTCTCTTCCATTATTTTGATATCTTGGTGAAATCGTTCACCCTGTTCCTCATTATAATCCCCGCAATTTTCAGGAAAATAGTCCAAGTGGGACCACAAAAAGTGCATTTTTATGGACATGCGCGACCCATGAGCTTTGAACGCTTCCATCAAGTTTTCGACAACGGACTTGTATTCTGGACTTCTACGCTTGCCAAGAAAATCAGTGACAACTGATTTGAATGCGTGCCAGGCATTCTTCTCAGTTGGAGTCATTGCGTTTTCGAACTGAGTATCCTTGATCAAAGTTCGAATTTGAGGACCATCAAAAACCCCAGCATTTAGTTTAGCATCAGATATATGAGGAAATTTACTCTCGAGATATCGGAATGCTGAACCCTCCTTATTCATTGATTTGATGAAATTTTTCATCAAGCCCAGCTTAATATGAAGTGGTGGGAGCAAAAGTTTTGTTGATGGTACAAGGGGCACTGAAACGACATTATGCGACCCAGGTTCAAAATTCTCTCTGGATGCCCATTCACGCTGTGCATAGTGCTTCTCATCCGCTCGGCTATCCCATTTGCAGAGGAAACATGGGTATTTCGTGTATCCCCCTTGCATTCCCAATACAAATGCCACAATCTGAAAAAAAATGAAAATATTTAAAGAATTTAGAGAATTTGTTCTATCAGATAAAAAAATCTATGCATTGGACTGTATCACTTCTGTGGGGAAGTTAAGTGTTCTTATACGCTCTCAAATAACCTTTGTAAAAACAACATAGTCAATAGCAATAGTTTACTTATGATATTAGTATTACCTTCAAATCTCCACAGATCCTCCAGTTATGTTGGTCGTATACGAGAGCATCCAGTAAAATTTTCATGTTATCGTAGCTCTCAGTAAGTTGTACGGAGTGGCTACAGGGACTGATGCAACCCTATTCCCAATGTTGAGAAGTACTGCTTTCAAACTTCGTTTAGACGAGTCTATAAATAGCCTCCATTCTGATGCGTTATATGGCAGGCCCAAGGATTCGATTAGCCCTCAACATTGCAGCAGTACACTAAGGAAGAGGTATTTTCGTGCACTGCAAAAAACTTGCGGAATTCTTCCTCTCGTTTCCTATACCAGGAAAATGTTGTTCCCGGAGCCAGCAAGTTGTCCTCTCGAAGTCGTGAGCCCAAGATCTCGGCAGCTAATTTGGAAAGTCCTAAATCCCTGGTAAGATCATTAAGTTTGGCCTGGTTGAGAGGCCTCGGCTCATTTGAAGCGGTATTTTGAGGTATATACGACTGGGACTGGTCATTGGCATTGGTCATTGATTCATCATCAGAATCATCGAAGTCCAGGGTTTGAGGTGGGTCGGGTATTGGAATTCCAGGACCATGGGGTACAGGTCTCATAGCAGAAGGAATGTCAGGGTATACAACAATGTGTTTATTCTTCTTGTTAACTCCTGAAAATAGAAACACAGAAACATGGATATAAAACTTGCATATGAAATAGAAGAAGCATTCAGACAGTGGCGGCTCGTGAGGGAAGGCTGCGGTCTGTAAGATATGAAATAGGTCGATGGAGTCTGTATATGTTCTTTCTTTTTCATTCATATTGTCCCTTCGGGGACAATATGAATGAAAAAGAAAGAAAATATACAATCATTGTATATGTAAATGTAACTTGTATAACAATATGTATGTGTAAATGTATTTTCTATAACAATATATATATGTAAATGTATGATTACCATTATGGTGAATATTATGCTATATATGGTGAATATTACATTATGGTGAATATTATGCCAAGTTTCATACGAGGATTTCAAAATATTTAAGAAAAATAAATTTATAAGCCCACCTTGGAGGTTTGTCATGCAGAAATAGCAATCTGTCACGTGATCCTTTCCTTCTCTCCAAATCATGGGAATTCCAAAAGGCAAAGATTTCGCTCTGCCTTTGCTCCATCTTCTCAAATTTTCAATGCACGTCTTGCAGCACATATGATGGGCGAAATTTTTGTCCTGGTCCCCTAGCTTAATTCCAAAGTATGCTCTATACATTGTCTTCACAAATTTAGTGATTTGGGACTGGTTATTTGGCATGGTAACCGTCCCACATATGTAGCAGAATCTATTGGGATCATTTTTACACGCTCTATTCATTATGAAATATTTTATCTTAATGCCTGAAAAGTAAAAAAAGATATTATACAAGTGAAACAAGTGATGATAGATGTTACTGTTCCAATTCCGCTTTGACAAAATCACGAAAAATTCTATTTTACTTATGAGGCCATAGCCGGATAACCTGAGCTGATTGAGAAAAACGGATTGCAGATTCGAAATCAGCAGGAAAAACTCTATAAGAATCACTTACAAAACCCTTGACAGCAAAATTGATGCATACCAGTGTTACAGGTGATTAAAAAAGGTGTTAAAAAAAATGTGCAATTAATTATTCTTGGAACACTTTTTTGGTTCACCCTGTATTTCTACAAAAGTAATCCATAAAATTGAGAGAAAAAAAATACTTGCCAAATTCAAAGACGTTGAAAAATCCTCTCCTCAACCCCCCCCCAAAAAAAAACCGCAATTGAAAACACAGTTCAGAATTTCTTGATGGACTGCGTTCCTCCAATGTGACAGAAAGATATCGATCTGCTTTTGACACCCGCGTTATATACTGAAAGCTTTGGGAGGGACAGGCGAGGGAGACCATCGCTTTCATTAAACTTGAAGGGAATTTGTTTAATAAAAAAAAAATATATACATACATATATATATACACACACACACACAGTATGTCCGTGTGCAAAGAGCTGAGAGCCTGAGAGGACATACATCACATAGAGCATGTTTTGCACTAGGGGGACTAATTCTCTATATGTAGCGAAGGTACAGTAAACATTTCATGATTTTATTTCAGTTAATAAAATAAATACAAACCTTTTAAAGTGTCAGATATTTAAAACACGAGTATCAATCTATTCATATTCAGAACTTCAGTACTTGGCACATATATCAATAATAATAATAATAATAATAATAATAATAATAATAATAATACAAGCAAACAAAAGATTCATCCACTCACTCACTATTATTAGTTACCGTTGTGAGATAAATCGCCATATTGGGGGCCATATTCTGGCTACAGACTGATCCTGTTTCATGAGACCTTTCCACAGTATTCAAAACTATTTTATTCGGTGACGTTTCTTCATGGAATTACTCCTGAAAATCGTTTGCATATCTTGTAGTGACGGGACGTCATTCCGGACTGTTCCGTACGTGCGAAAAGTGCTCTACAACAACCCTGAATGACATACCCCTCCACTCACGTGTGCAACGTGACAGTTATACCTTATAGTTAGTTCGCTGTTCATAGAACAGAGAAAAAGGAAGATGTAATTAATTTCATATGCTTGTCTGGCACATCCTGTCTGTCTGTCTGTCTGTCTGTCTCTCTCTCTTCTCTCTCTCTCTCTCTCTCTATATATATATATATATATATATATATATATATATACATATACACATACACCGTATATATATATATATATATATATATATATATATATATATACAGGGTGTCCCATAAGTCCGGCATCATAGGAAAAATAATAAAAAGGCAAAACAAAAGCTTTTATTTACAGAATGTGCTCAATATGTCCACCATTGTTTTCAATACACAAATTCAGACGCAATACCCAGTCAGCAAGCACACGGTGAATGATGTCAGGAGTAATGGTGTTACATGCCCCAATAATGCGCTTCCGCAAATGTTCAACACTCCTAATTTTCTCTGCGTATACCAGCGCTTTCAAGTGGCCCCAGAGATAAAAATTTTATGAGTAGAATTATCTGGATTTGTTCTTCCTTGCTCACAGACATTATGGCCTGTAAAAAGAGAAAAATATGAATTATGGTTTGTAGAAATAGAAAAATATGAATTTCTCCTATGATGCCGGACTTATGGGACACCCTGTATATATATATATATATATAGCGATGGAGACGACTTCAAATACTTTTGCGATTACCATTTTACACCAGACCCGCTGTTCCATCGACACGGCCACGACCAATATGACGTCACATCACGAGGATTCACTCAAGGCACTCCTCTGAAGAGAATTCCTTAGTGATACGAGATATCTCACCAAGTAAACATCGTTGTGCAGGCCCATTTTGGCCTGGTGTCATTCACTTAACTTTATATAAAGACTAATCATTACCTCGTGCGTTATTAATATTAGTCATTATTACACTGAAGTCATTAATCAAGTGCACATTTAATTTCAACAGAACTTGTATTCAAACAACCAACTTTTATTTTTTTCTTATTCATAAATCATTTATTTTGTTTAATAAAGGAAAACTCATTCTATTAATTTCCTTTAACTAATAACTTAATTTGGTCTGCAAAAGACCTGGTGACCTCAGCTTCAAGCAATCAACATAATTAACATTCACTAACAATTAACATTATTATTATTATTATTTGCGATATATATATACAGGGTGGGGCACGGGAACCAAGTGTTTTTGGAATAATCAGGAAAATGATATTTATTTTTGTAAAGAAAATATATTGGTAGAACAACATTCGTAAGAACATAGCATTTCATGTCATAATAATCATGTACCGAAAATTATATCTGGCATATGATGTCCTTGGCCGTCGACGCATTGTTGAAGGCGTTTACGAAAATTGGCCTCCACTCTTCCCAGCAGGTCTCTGTTGATTTGGATGATTTGTTGACGGATCGCTTCCTTCAATGCATCTAATGTACGGGGCTTGTCCTCGTAGACACGTGACTTGAGGTACCCCCATAGAAAGAAGTCACATGTGGACAAGTCAGGGGACGGAGGGGGCCATGCAATGTCACCAAATCTCGAAATGAGATGGTTGGGAAACAGGGGGCGAAGAACAGCCATTGACGCTCTGGCGGTGTGTGGCGTGGCCCATCTTGCTGAAACCACAAATGTCGACGAGCAATACGCCTTCTTCGTAACTCAGGGATGAAAAAGGTGTTCACCATCTCAATGTAACGCCAGATGTTATGGTAACGGTAACCCCATTTTGTTCGAAGAAATAGGGACCGATGACGCCAAACTTTCCCACCGCGCACCAAACTGTAACCTTAGGGCTATGCAGCGGTTTTTCATGGAGTTGTCGCGGATTTTCAGCAGCCCAATACCGACAGTTTTGATTGTTGACGGCCCCATTAAGGTGGAAATGGGCTTCATCACTCATTACCACCATCATGTTTTCATTCTGCTCATAAAGTGCAAGCATTTCCTGTGCAAAATTCAGTCGTTGGGGGCAATCGTTTACATTCAATTCCTGCACCATCGCTAACTTGTATGGGTGAAAATGTAATTCTTCATGCAAAATCCGTCTAACAGTACGATTGCTGATTCCGAGTGCAGCTGAATGTCTCCGAGCAGAGCGGCCTGGGCTTTGCAACATCGCTTGTCTGACCCTTTCAACGTTCTCTGGAGTACGCACAGTGCGTTGCGGCCCCTTCGGTTTGTTTTCATTATTGAGCCTCCTGTTCGAAGATTGTTAACCCAACGTAAGATTGTGTCACGAGCGGGAACAGAGTCATTTCGATGAATGTTGAATCTGCGGCGAAACGCACGCTGAACTGCTGTCACTGACTCGCCACTCCTAACAAAATGATCATACGCGAACATGCGGTGTTCTAACGTCCACTGTTCCATGATGGCACCTGAAAGATAAAGGTGAGTGTTAGTTAAAGTTAAATGCTATGAACCCAGGAATGGAATGCTACCTACCGCACGCCCCTCCCATTCCTAATGGCCGATTACTAGCTATTCAAAAAACACTTGATTCCCGTGCCCCACCCTGTATATATATATATACACCACACATTTAACTGCAATGACCGCGCAGTATATTAACGTATAGAAACGACGTAAGTATAGAGGAGTGTTCTGCACACGAGGAAGAGAAATAACAAACAAATGAAAAATAAGGCACCCTTTCTCGTGTGCAGAACACTCCTCTATACTTACGTCGTTTCTATACGTTAATATACTGCGCGGTCATTGCAGTTAAATGTACATATTCACGATTTGCGAGGGTGCCCTCTCAAGGCATTGGTTTCTGCCCTATGTAGGAGAATTACAACTTCTGATTATCGTGGCTCCGTAGTGTAGTGGTTAGCACGTCTGACCGGCAATCGGAAGATCCTGGGTTCGTTTCCCGGGCGGGTGCCTTATTTTTCATTTGTTTGTTATTTCTCTTCCTCGTGTGCAGAACACTCCTCTATACTTACGTCGTTTCTATATATATATACATATATATTATATACAGTATATACACCTTTCAACCTTTCAAATGTTCCGTGCGATGATTCCTCATTTCACGAAGGTCAAGCTGATTAAACAGTTTTGGTCCTCTCACAACAAAACTATTTTCTTTCAGATTTAAAGATGTTCCCTGTCTCGCCTTTAATTTGGGAACATGACACAGTCTTCCTTTTCTACTTTCCACTGTTTGGGGAGTTACAGGGTTCAGAGTAAGATTAGGGACTAGTTTCTCCATTATTTTCCAAGCGTAAATAATGGTGTATCTCTCTTTTCTCCTTTCCAGTGAATATACGTTTAGTTCGCGTAACCTTTCCCAGTAATTTAGTTATTTGCACCCCTTGATCTTGGCTGTGAAGCTTCTCTGAATCCCTTCTAGCTGTCTAATGTCTTCTTTTTTATATGGGAATGTTAGGACTGAGCAGTATTCCAATTTGGGTAGGATCAGTGTTTTCAGTAGAGGAATCATTATATTCCTATCCTTTCGTTTGAAGGTTCTCAGTGTCTGCCCAGTTATTCTCTTTGCTCTGTTTACTGCTATCTTATTTTGTGCTTCAAATTTCACATCATCAGTCATTACAACTCCTAAATCTTTTGCTTTAGAATTTCTCTGAGTTTCCTGTCCATTTCGGGTATATATTCCATGGATTTAGGTCGTCTATATTTTCGTACCGTAACAGCTGAAATTTCTCAGTGTTAAATTTCATATTGTTGTCTTCCGTCCACTTGTAGATTCTGTTCATGTCGGTTTGTAGAAATTAATATATATATTATAATATATATATATATATATATATTATATATATATATAATATAATATATATATATATATATATATATATATATATATATATATAATAATATATATATACACACAAGATGTTATTTACAGAAATTTAGTTTCCAAAATACAGATATGCTAAATGGTTAAAAAAAAAAAGAATGTAAATATTAAACACTAAAACATAGCATATTAATGTCTGCATAATCTTTGTTGGAGAAGAGGAACCTCTCAGAACCCCTCAATTTCAATCCTTCATCTTGTTGTGAGGTTTCAGTGTTTACGGGAGTATCGTATCAAGGCAATCCAAGCAAATTATAAACTGTCTGAATTTCTGAAATGAGAGTGGAGGACAGTGGCAAATCCACTGTTATATAATTCATTTAGTTCAACCATATTTTCCAAATTGGCTACAGATCTTATTTTCAACGTCTGTTGATGACGTTTGCACCCATCCATTATAATCTGGACTAGATTAAAAGTTAAGAAATGAAGTGAAAGATGAATTAGGCTATTCTGATAAATTCCAAACATATCCTCACGATCTGAAATTAATAGATGAAGTTATAAAATTAATGGGTGTCATCGTCTTTATATATTATTAGGCACGGCAGGACATTTCCAATTAACTTAAATAGCGTAATATAATCCTAAAGTATATTTTCGTTCAAATTAAATACCAGTATAAAAAAATTGTTTTTTTTTTAAGAACAATTTCATAATAATTAACTTTTATTATGAAATTGTTAATTCTTCATTAAATACGAGTGAAATCTTAAAACATCGAAAGATAATTCCATTTTACAGTTTTCTACAAACTTCTTTGAAAGATAATAATTGGTCTTTGTTGAAATATTCACAGATTTATAAATTCTTAAAATTTAGAGGTACATAACTTTTGTGACACCCCGTACTTTTATCAAATTATATGAAAACCACAGGCAAATTCCTTCACATAACGTTCGGAGCTCATTTGCTCAGCAATTTCCCTCAGGATAAATGTTGCTTTGTTTACTTTAAACAATAATTAAATTAATTGAACCTAATTATAAAATTCCCTCGGGAATTCGCGCAAATTTAAAGTTATTTACAAAGAAAAGAAATTTAATTATACTATTTATTATTAATTATTATTAATTATTGCTTGTTTTGTTTTTATTTATAGATACTTTATTTCTGCTAATTTTCTCGCTGAATTTAATGTTGTCATGCAACTTCCATCTGGAGTACTGTATTTCATTCGATTTTACTATGTATAATAATAGTTGTACAAAAGATTTTCATTTTTCCATTCTCAATTTAAAATATTCATATATATATATATATATATATATATACACCGTATGTCCCACAAAAAAGTACACCCAACTTTAGATTGTACTAACTCCTCCAAAAATTGAGATATTTTGGATCTGTTTGTTTGATTTAATATTGCAAATTATTCTTTGTTAACTTTTCAAATTTATTCATGTTTAAACGATTTAGTGTTTAAGCATCTGCTTTTAACTGAAGGGTACAGCAAAATGGGTTGCGCGGAATGATCATTTCTCCCAGCCAGATAGCTCCTCTTGCTTTAACCAATGTGCTACTTTTTACTTCGAAGGATATTGCAAATATTTTTTTTAAATAATTCGAACTTTTGTATCTAAGATACGAGTCATACATATAAATGAAGAATCTGAATTACTAAATTTATAAATAAATTTGAAACCCTTATCATGCAGTTTACACGAAGGCAGCGCGTTCTCATGGTCACAACTTATCTGCAAACTAAAAGCTTAAAACAAGTTCAGAATACCTTCGAACTGCAATTTCCCGATAGAGCTTCTCCAACTAAACATACAATTTTGAAGAATGTTCGGAAATACAAAGAAGAAGGAACGGTCCTCAATTTGAACAAAGGACGTTCAGGCCATCCGAAGACGGCAAGAACAGACGAGAACATTCAGCATATTCGGCATTTATTATCAAGTCAGGGCTTCTGGGAGGCCATTCAATGTCATGGCCTGTAGCAATTACTCTTTGGTGGAAGACTTCCTGCAAGCGTTCCTTCACAATAACTCTCCTGTGAGCAGGAGCTCCGTCTTGCACCCACCAAATACGATTAAATCGGTTTCCATAAGTAATACGTATTTGTGGAAGGATTTCTCGGTCTATCATTTCTAGGTAAGCTTCACCATTTAGATTACCATCGTAAAAGACCGGGCCAATTAACGCTCCATTACCGCACAGTCCTACCAGAGAGACAGTTTTTGTCTAGAGTTATTCTTTTCGTAGATATGATTGTCAGGTGGATGATTTTTTTGTGCATACTGACGGCAGATTTGTCTGTTCACTAGACCATTCATAAAAAAGGCCGCCTCATCCCAACCACTAATTGTTCCGTGAATCTTTCTGGTTTTTCAAGAAACCTGGCAATCTTAGGCGGCGAGTAGATCTCCTTCAATGAGTTGATGTCGAATTTCCATCTGTATGGGTACAAATTCAAATCCTCACGAACTATTCGATGAAATGACATGCGAGAGTTCTGTACCATTTCGTCTGGTGGACACTTTTGGATGTCTCTCACTTGACCCCGTTTGATTACTTTTTATGGGGTCATTTGAAAATAGAGTATTTGCATCACAAACCTATCAATTTAGATGATTTGAGGACTCGCATCACAGCTGAAATCAACTTGTTAAAAGACAATCCAGATCTTATCAAAAGAGTGATGGGGAAGATGAGAGCTCGACTCCAGATTTGTATCGATAGGAATGGCGGTCATGTTGAAAGAAAACGAAACTAAGCATAACTTTTGCAATAAGGAATAAAGAAAAATCTGCTTTGTATCTTATTAAAATTATGTTAAAGTATCTATTATTATGTATTTGCCTTTCATTACATCGATAGCACACCCTTATTTTTTTCATTGACCAATTTGCGCAATCCATTTGTTGTACCCTTCAGTTAAAAGCAGATGCTTAAACACTAAATCGTTTAAACATGATAAATTTGAAACGTTAACAAGAATAATTTGCTATATTAAATCAAACAAACAGATCCAAAATATCTCAATTTTTGAGGAGTTAGTACAATCTAAAGTTGGGTGTACTTTTTTTTGGGACATATGGTATATTATATATATTAGGATCTCCAACGCAAAACTAGGACTATAAATGAGGAATGTGTACCGTACAAAATTAAGCGTGCGAAATCAACAAGCCCTTATGGTTTACTTCAAGAGTAGAGATATTATTAAAGAGTAGAGATAGGGCTTATAGGCTACATAAGTGCGATAACGACATTTTTTGGTTACGAAACAACTATATATCTCGAAGGCGTGAAGCGAAAAGTGTAATAAAAAAGTCCAAGCGCGAATTTAAATCTCCATAGCTCGTGACGGCAAGAAAACCCCAAGCGATTCTTTCAATACGTCCAACAATAGGAATCCAGTAAAAAGTGTCTTGGGGCCGTTGAAAATTTTAACGGAGATAGTTTCTGAAAACAAACAAATGGCTACCTTGCTAAACGAATTTTTTACGTCAGTTTTTACTATAGAAGATGTAACGAATATCCCTACGGTCATAGACATAATACCTTTTGATAATGGTAATACTTTGGATAATATTGATAAATGAAAATGCGTAAAATCACCGGGGCCGGATTCCATATCCCATACAACTAAAAGAATTAAAAAGAAAGCATTGTTGTGCCGCTAACAAAGATTTTTAATGCGTTCTATTCTGAGGGTGCGTACCAGATAATTTCAAGTAGAAAATGTAACACCTATCTTTAAGAAAGGCGATAAGGTGCGGCGGGAAATTATAGGCCAATCAGTTAACGTCTGTTGTAGGTAAGCTACTGGAATCAATAATTAGGGATCGTATAGTCGAACACTTAGAATTGCATAACTTGTTAGAAATACGCAGCACGATTTTAAGCGAAACAAATCTTCTTAACTAATCTTTTAGATTTTTTCAAAGCGTGATTCAAGTTTACGATAGTTATCGGGCGTTGATGTAGTATATTTAGATTTTCAAAAAGCGTTGACACCGTACCGCAGATAGACTCATTGAAAAAACTAAGGCTCATGGAATCAGGGGTGTAGTAATAAATTGGATAGAAGAGTGTTGCGAGGTAGGAAACAGAGGGTGATCTTGATGGAGCGGAGTCGTGTTGGGCTAATGTAGCGAGTGGCGTTCCTCAGGGTTCTGTATTGGGCCCCTTGCTTTTTCTTATATATATATTAACGATTTAGATGTCGGCCTAGGTCAGTACAGTTTCAAAGTTTGCGGGTGACACGAAGTTGGGTGGTAGGGCGATTAATGACGAAGCTAGAGGTAAAACCAGGAAGATCTGAATAAAATCGTTGATTGGTCAGTCACATAGCAAATGAGATTTAACGTCGATAAGTGCAAAATTTTACATATAGGTTCGCGTAACGGTAATTTTGCGTATAGTATGTCAGGGAAGGAGTTAGCAAGCGTAGAGCAGGAAAAAGATTTAGGAGTTATAATCACTGGTGATTTAAAAGTAGCGAAACAAAGAACAGCAGCGGTCAATAAAGCGAACAAAGTACTAGGTTTTATATCGAGGAATTGTGAGTACAAATCGCGCGATATTATAGTTCCTCTTTATAAATCATTAGTTAGACCCCATTTGGAGTACGCGATCCAATTTTGGAATCTGCATATGCGAAAAGATATAGACAGGATCGAAAGAGTTCAAAGACGAGCAACTAAGATGATTCCGTCGCTTAGGTTGAAGTCGTACGAGGATAGGCGGGAGTTAAAATTGACTACACTCGAGACTAGGAGGCTAAGGGTGATCTAATCCAAGTTTTCAAAATTATGAATGGGTTCGATGACGTAGATAGAGATAGCTTTTTCGAAATATCTCAATATAATAGGACTAGAAATAACGGGTGTAAGTTGACAAGTAGAAGGTTCGAGACAACAGTTGCGAAAAGCTTTTTTACGTATAGAATAGTAAATAGCTGGAATAGTTTGCCGGTAGAAGTAATTATCATAGTAGTACGTCTATAAACATGTTTAAAACTCGATTAGACGCATATGTTGATAGATTAGGTATAGTTTAAGGTAGTAAAATTAAGGCTTTGTGGTTCGGAACCCACGTAAAATTGTACGTCCTCTCCGCACCACGGAGGACATGCACAATACACAATTACGAACACAGTTAGGTAGACCATCCATGAGTGGATCCTAGGGTCTTTGTTGGCAAAAGTAAATAGACACTTTGGTTTTACTCCATAGTTTTTGATTCGATAATAAAAGTCAATAAATAATACAGATTCGATGAATCAATATATGTAGAATCGTGTTGCTTTCGCCTTTCCATTATGTCAAGGTGACACACGTTCTGCCATTCCATTGATGAGATTTGTTATTCGTTCTTGAAGACAAACATCGTAATGTCTATTTACTTTTGTCAACCCTTTGTATATTATTGAAGGGCCTACCTCGATAGCTAAAATAAATTCTGCCCTCTGAGAATCCCTGTGGTTTTTCTTTGGTCCCCAGGGCTTCAATGATGTTACATGATCCTCTTCGTGACGTGAGATCCTGTCAACTTTTTCCAACGATATTCGTTGGTGTACACAGGTTCGCGAATGAGAATTTTGTAAGAGTTGTTTTCTTACTAATAACTTATTTTATATAATTCAACTACGCTGATTTCGAATAAGGTGTCCATTTTGTTCTATCACGTAAGGATTTTCTGCAAACACGAAGGGAAAACAACAACATAAATAAATATTATTTATTTCAATTTACATTAGGTACCTATTTCGCTTTGTTATATAATTACAAATGCAAACAACTTTAAAAAGAAAGAAGACTATTAACGTCAATTACATATTCATCTTTATTTGTCTTGAGTTTTCTTGTGAGATCTATGCCTTTTAGTCTCGAATGTACCCCCGCTGTTCTTTTTATGTAATAATTCTGGAGTATTCCGTTTCAACATCCAGCAGTAATCAACCATCATGCTGATGTCCCACCTTCCCTGATATCTATTCTCCATTTCTTTGATGTCTTGGTGAAACCGTTATCCTTGTTCTTCGCTGAGTGCTCCGAGATTCTCAGGGAAGTAATCCAAGTGTGAATGTAAGAAATGTAATTTTAAACTCATTACAACCCAACTCTTTGAACTTATTAGCATGTTGTTCACAATGTTTTGGTAATTTGGGACCTTGTTGTTCCCAAAAAATTTGCTGATAGCATCCTTAAAGCAATCCATGCTTTTTTTTCAAGATTGTTCATTGTTCTTTCAAAGTGTTCATCCAAAGTCAGTTTTCTAATCTTGGGGACCAACGAAAATTCCTTCGTCCAAGGCCTTAACAAATTGCCTCATCAAGCCCAATTTTATGTGAAGCGGAGGTAAAAGGACTTTCTTCGTGTCAACCAAACTTTTACGTTGAATGTTTTTAGAACCAGATGTCAGGTTGACTCTGCGTGTCATTCGTATTTTATCCAGTGCTGAGTTCTTGGTCGGCTATCCCATTCAAACAAAAAACATGGAAACTTTGTATAACCTGGTTGTTGACCTAACAACATACAAATCACCTTTAAGTCTCCACAAAATAGCCAACCGTGTTCTTTATATTTAACCTTAGCTGGAAGAAGCTCAAGATTTTCGTACGTTTCCTTCAAGTAAACCGAATGAGCCACAGGAACGGATGCATACAAGTTACCGTTGTGAAGGAGGACGCCTTTTATACTTCTTTTGGAGGAATCAATGAAAAGTCTCCATCATTTGGGTCATAGACTGCAGTGCCTAGCTTAAGCATTAGTTCTGAAACATTGTTGCAATATACCAGTGAATTTTCTTGAGAAAAATATTGCATGAATTCTTTTTCGTCCCTGGAGAAAGCAAGTTCTTTGCACGAAGTCTGGATCCCAAAATCTCTGAAGAATCCTTCGGGAGACACAAATCTCTTACCAAATCATTAAGTTCACTTTGTGTAAACAATTGGGGTTCACCAGATGTTTCGATTTGAAAACAATCAATATCATCGTTTCCATCGTCATCAAACACCGAATCAGATGAAGTTATATCAAGAGTATTTGGTTTAGTAGGTACAGGTATACCAGGTCCATGAGCAACAGGTCTTTAGCAAACTCAAAGTTTGGATAAGAAATTTCCTTTTCATTTTTAGTATTGTAGCCTTGCACGTTACATGAACGAAAATAGCAGTCATTACTGTGATTTCTAGGTTCAGCCAGACCATTGGAATCCCAAAAGGTAAAGTATCCTTTTTACCTTTACTCCACAGTCTAAGTTGTTCAACACAAACACTGCAAACTTTATGTGGAGCCCATGATTTGTCTTGATCCCCAAGTTTCATTCCGAAGTACGCATAGTATGCTTTCTTGACGAAGTCTGCAATATCTCGCCTTTGTTTTTTCACAGTAAATTTTCCACAAATATAACAGAAAATGTATGGGCTATTTACACACCCTCTGGTTGCCATAGCGACAAATAAACCAATTTCAAAAGAGAACTATAGTCACCTCGCACGCACTAGACAGACTGACTCATCTCGTGGTTTGTCAATCACTTATATACTAGCGGTGCGTTTCTAGAATGTTCTAGAAGACGCTATGACGTCACTTGTGATCTGGAAGCATTTATAGGCAGTAGTTTTTAATCAAAATTTAATCGAGTCAATTTTAATGAAAATTACTTACATATATAATATGAAATATGACATTTTGTGAAAAATCTGTACGTGATGGCGAAAAATGAGTATTATTTTCGGAATCAGCGTGCAAAAATTACTATATAAGTGATAAAATATTTTGGACAACAAAATCATCGCAGGCCTGTGATTGGTAATATTTTGTTTCGACTTTTTTAACTTCTGCCTCTAATATTATCTCGAATATTGGAAATTACAAATGATTTATTGACTGAAAATACAATCCTCAGCTCTTCCTCTCTCTGACTTACTTGGTCGGCACTACTTTGTTTTCAAGGTTTTGTGAAGTTGGGGACTTACTGTAGTTAATTTTCCTTACCATATCTTAACCCTTTAAGGCCCATATCTTTTATGGGGTTAAATTACGAATGCGTGTATTTGAAACGCTACCAATTTGTACCATTCGTCCTGAAGGGGTTAAAATCTCCTAAATCGCAGTAACGATCGCGGCAAAAATGAAAACAAATTGGATCTTAATTCTTACAATTATTTTGTAATCAATGAATGTTAATATTTAAATCTATTTACTTGAAGAGATGAAAATCGCTTCCAGCAACTTAATATAATAAGGAAAGTTCAGAAAATAACTTTGACAAATGTCATCTCGTATTTCTAAAAGTTAATATAATCTCACACTGAATTTGGGCTGAACTTACAACAAAAACTTTTCTTCACAAACAAGTCTTGAAAATTATTTCAAGGATAAAGTCTTGACTTTCCTGTAAAACGTTATTAAAAATATGGAAGTTTTACATAGAGGGAATCAGTCACGGGAAACCTTCAGTTAATCGCCATTTTTTATTTCGGAATTTGCTCTTTAGTGCCTTCTATAGTGCCTTTCTATAGTGCCTCGAATAAGAAGGAAAGGAAATGAAGGGTCGGGTTAAAAGAGTATTTGAATAGATTATAGGTCCGGTTATTCGTTGGCAGCTATCTTCCAGCGAACTCAGTTCGGGCATTTGTGAGGTTATATTAAAAGTAGGGTTAACGAGCATTCGTAGCTCAGTGGGTAAAACCGTTTCCCTATAAACCAAGTGGAAATACTGCTGAGATCAGGGGTTCGAACCCCTTTGATACTGGTAGTAATAATAATAATAATGATAGCACAGGCGTTCGTGCAATGGGCCACATTATTTGGCTTGAGTGTTGTAACAGTTTCTGACCCTTCTCATTCATTATTAAAAGCTGGATTAAATTTCAACCAATCGCAACTAATTAAAAAGGTAGTCTTGGCATCTAAATTTCAAAATGCAGAGCTGATCTTCGATCCGAAATATAACGTAAAAGCAATAATTACGATATAACACAAAGACAATTCGCTATGAGGTAAAAAGTCATGATTTTTAGTTGCACAATTAACAACTTTTAAATTTTAAACCGTAATTTATTTGAAAATAAGACGTTTCGATCTTCATATTGAGACTCTGCTAGCAGGACACGGAGTTTATGTTACTTTGACAAACGGAATGGCATTTATGGCAGTTATACACGAACTGAAATGAGTTAAACTGAATTGAATAACCTTCATTGATAAAATAAATTGTTTACAATTTTCGTCTTTGTTGTAACATAAATAATTGTGAAATTGGACTATTTATTTTTTATTTCATTTGGTGCTTAAGCTGTCGGCTTTACTGGGCTCTTAATCAAAAATAAAACAGATAGCTATTATTAATTAGAGTATGTATTAATCTCAAATTATTATTATTATTTTAGACATAAAATTGACGGTATGATAACAATACTATAACAAAGAAATCAGCATCAGACACGAGAGATGAACAGTAACAAGTAATGTACAATTAATCCTAGATTTTTATTAGTATTCCATTATTAATCGAGATTTCAACTTTGTCTTAAACGAATTTACATTCACAATATTTTTTATAACAACATTAAAATCATTTCATAGTTTCAGTCCAATAAAAATGGGTAATTTTTGAGATGAAGACGGTTTAACTTGAGAAATAACATGCTTTGATCTATTTCTGGTCTGTTATGAGTGGATTTCTTGATGAGTCACAAAATATTTATTTACCCTTTGTAAGTCAATGATTTTGTTCTTACACTCGTAAATAAGGATAAAATGTACCAGTTTGATTACATCATCGAGCTTTAGTAGTTTTAGCTCTTTAAATAATGCACTAAAATGATCATGAAAATCAGCATCAGATAATAACCTTATTGTTCGTTTTTGGATGACAAAGATACTGTTTAAAGACGTTGTTAGTGAAGTTTCCCCAAACAAGGGTGTAGTACGTTATATAAGGAAGAACAAGAGTATGATACAGAGTTAATAAAACCTGTTTAAGGACTACATTTCGAAATTTAAACATTATAGCAACGTTCCTTGAAATCTTTTTGGAGATATAATTGTAATTAATAATAATAATGATGATCACTCCACTGCAAATTCTTCTCTAATATTACACCAAGAAATTTTGTTATAGTACACTCCTTTACAGCGATTTCATCAACATTTAGTTCATCAAGGTGCACATTTCTTCTATTAGTAAAATTCATGAAATTTGTTTTACTGGTATTTAGGAAGAGTTTGCTGGTGGTCAACCATGTCTTTACATTGGTAAATTCTGATTTAAATATATTCTTAGCTGAATTTACATATTTGCAAGAAGAAGACAGTTGTATCATCTGCAAATATTATGAAGTTAAGTATATCAGATGAGCGTGGAAGGTCATTTATATACAATAAAAAACAGGGGACCCAAAACTGAACCCTGTGATACACCATGTTTGACATAAAGTGATATTTAGAAGCAATAAGCTTGGTTATTACTCGCCAGTTTTAATTCGTATTAGATATGATATAGAAAGTTTTATATACGATATGTATTCTCATATATGATGATAAAATAATAATCAAGAGAGAAGGAATATGGGAAAATAATCGAGCTGATAAACGATACGAAGAGATTTTTAGTCAATAAGGACACAAAACAGATTTTCGTAAACACTGTTGTATGAAGTGTGTTTTGACTTTACTGACGCCTAATTAGAAGTGTTTATATCTCTTGTACAGGGTGAACGAAAAG
Source organism: Bathynomus jamesi (assembly GCA_023014485.1). Classification (NCBI taxonomy): domain Eukaryota; kingdom Metazoa; phylum Arthropoda; class Malacostraca; order Isopoda; family Cirolanidae; genus Bathynomus; species Bathynomus jamesi. Next base: position 197,932 of record JAJOZX010004931.1, on the reverse strand, counting down.
TCCCTGTGCACCTGTCCACTTCCAACACAGTGCAGGTACAGGTTCACTACACTTCTTGTAGGTGCACAGGGACTTTTCGCTCACCCTATAGAAAAGCTCGCTTTCTCAAATTACTGAAAATTTCCATATTCAGAAAGAATTCATAATTGGTTGGAAAAATAAACCGACCAACAAAGAAAATTGGGTGCCGAATACACTGTCACTCTACTTGGTCAGATTATTTTCTCAGATAATTATGAATTATTGCCAAATTTTTTAATTTTTAGTATTTACTGCATACATTTTATATCATGGAGCTCTCTCTCCCTCCTCCCACGTATATACTGATGCAAATAGTCGACGCTCTCTCTCTCTCTCTCTCTCTCTCTATTTTTATATATTATATAAAAGTAAAAACATTTTCCACTGAATTTCCTGTTTCCAGATTGATGTGAGCGAAGTTTTTTGTGTGCGAAATTACGAATCTTCAATGAAACAATCTGAGCTATTACCGACTTTTTACTGAACTTTTTATTCCACATTTTAATGCCCTCACTGCGCTTCATTTTTTCGCACACCGAGGTGGTAATTTGGCGAAGATTTTGTTTTCAATTAACGTTATTTTTAATAATGAATTTTACTTGTGTAAAAATTCTCTCTCTCTCTCTCTCTCTCTCTCTCTCTCTCTCTCTCTCTCTATATATATATATATATATATATATATATATATATATATATATATATATATATGGGAATGAACTCAGAATGGTTCCCTAAGGTTTTTTCATGATACACACAGACCGTGCATGGAACAAGGAACTCTTCTGGGAAAATTAAATCCACTATAGTCCGAATAAGTAATGATAAATGAGAAACACTATAGTTTTTTATTTTTCATGATGTTAGCGCTACGTGGGCAACGGGTCACTCGCAAAGAGGTCCCAAAAATATAGCTTCCCTCACCAGTTATCTGCCAAGCAGATAGGATCCAGCTTTGGGGACAGAATTTAGGGTTTAAAGCAGCTTAGACCCGCTATATTTAGAACCTCAATATAAGCAAAAGACTCGTTGCATTGACGTTGGATTGAATACATCAAGGAAAAAGGGGTAACTATTATATTTTTTGCCAAAAACTAAAACTTAAACCTCAACTGGTAGAATGAGCGTTCACTTTTCAAGGCACATAACATGTCCGTTTCATGATGGGAATGAATTTATTCGGACTACAGTGGATTTAATTTTCCCAGAAGAGTTCCTTTTTCCATGCACGGTCTGTGTGTATCATATATATATATATATATATATATATTATATATATATATATATATATATATATATATATATGACACGGTTGTTTTGCGAAATCGGTCTTTTCGCAAATTCTCCTGTCAGTTTGCAAAGAAACCAAAACAATAGTAATTTTACAAAATGACCTTAAATGTTTGGTCACTGCAAAAACACACAAAAATCGGTCAATTTGCAAAATCACCAATAATAATCTTCTCGGTGTATTTGCAAAATTTCTTGTTCTAATACTGTAGAACCTTCTAGCTCCTAACCTAACCTAATCTAACGTAACCTAACCTAACCAACAGTGTCATTGTGTTTAGGTTAGGTTAGGTTAGGTTAGGTTAGGAGCTAGAAGGTTCTACAGTATTAGAACCAGAGATTTTGCAAATACACCGACAAGATTATTGGTGATTTTGCAAATTGACCGATTTTTGTGTTTTTGCAAAATGATCAAACATTTAAGGTCATTTTGTAAAATTACTATTGTTTTGGTTTCTTTGCAAACTGACCGGAGAATTTGCAACGAAACTGATTTCGCAAAAAAACCGTAACATACATATATATATATATATATATATCTTGGGTTTGCTTTCACCGAATTGTTTATTCTGACGAAGGTCAAGCTTGCTACCACATCTTAGACCTATAGCTTAACGTGGGATCCGAAACACGAGTCACTACGTGTGGTCAGAAGTTACGAGGTCTTCGCGCGGACTCGATCTCACGATCTCCCTGATCAGCAGGTCAGCGTCTTAAGCACTAGGCTATCCACGGTACCATTAATTAACTAACCAATTTTTTTTTGTATGAAAGGCTAAAAAAGTGAGTTGAGCGCCGCCTGTCATCGCTAGGAATCGACCCCGGGGGCAGTGGATCCGTAGTCAGCGATGCTAACCATTACACCATTACTTATTTTTTAGTTTTTGTAAATTAAGTTTTCGAAGATGCAGAAACGAGAGACTATTCCATCTACGTACGTTTCATCACGCCTTCAAACCTCTTCAATTCTCAGTCCTCCTCAATGCCCCCGCTAAATAATCATTAAAATAATCGAAGAAGGTTTAACTTCTTTCCATCCATGACGGAATCCTTAAGAAAAGGTCAGTAAACAATATATTTTTTACCCCAAATTTAGAATATTTATCTCCACTTTTCCTGTCAACATATTTTCTGTATTTTTTTTCGGGGTTGTGGGAGACCGCTGAGGGGATGTCAAAGGTTATATATTGAAAGGGGCCTTAAAGTAATTTGAAACTAAAAAAAAAAAAGAAAAAAGTCTTTCGCCAAAAATTCAGAAAAGCGAAAAAATGACTGGGAAAATATTTAGCGAAAATGAAGCAATAATGAGGGAAAAAGTCTTTCGCAAATTCACGTATTAAGTTTGAAAAAGGTGGCCATTATCGTTAATTTTATACGTTATGAAAGGAAACAGTTGCCCGTTCACGCGATCTAGATATAATTATATTATGCTCATAATACAAAACTAGCATCATCTGTATTAACAAAAGTTGTACCTAAAAGCAATTTGATTTACTGCTAAAACCAGGCAAAATAATTCTGAAATCTCGAGTCCCGAACGAAATTATTTATTAATGGCGTCAGGAATGAGAACAACAGCGAAATATTACGATTAGAATTGTCATTTGAGGAGTTCTTCTCTAACATTCTGTAACATTGATGAAAAAAGGCCGTCTCTCGAAATGAAACAATATTTCCCGTGCATTGCTCGACCGACAGAGGAGGGAACATCACAAAAGGATTGCATACAATAGCACAATCATGGAAGGAAAATGAAAGTCTGAACTAATAAAAGCGAGCGAGAGAGAGAGAGAAGAGAGAGAGAGAGAGAGAGAGAGAGAGAGAGAGAGAGAGAGAGAGAGAGATAAGAAAACTGAATGTACGAAAGGCTTAAAGGATTTAAGGAAGATAATCTTTCTACAAAAGCGATTAACTGACTGCAGATGCGATTGTCTTTGGTAAAGAATATTATCAGTGATTGAGTACACTTGATGTGGAAGACCTCAAATTCCCTATTATAAAGTTTGACCTGACAACTTTTTTTTTTCGATATAGAACCTAATTTATCACTGCACATATTTTCAATATATCACTGCACAAATTGAAATTATTACTGCGCAAATTGGTTATCACTGCAAACTAAAATTAGATATGACTCAAAGGCTGATTTGATCTCCCGTTCTATCACGGTATCACTTTAAACGCATATCCGCGTTCTCCGTTTCATTACTTGGCAATATCAATGCAATTTTTTGTTAACCGATGTTGCTATGGGTTATAACTTTCAATATATAGAGAAGTCAATTTCGGTGAATTGTGTGGACGTTCGGTCCATTTATTTATTGGCACGCACCTCCAGTCAAACTATTAAAACTAAAAATAAAATAGATGGTCTGGCACTCATTCGTGGAACGCAATTGCTTTCTGTCTGACTCACCTTTTACGGAAAAATATATATGCATTCATATACGTAGCTAGAGATATAGCGTTAAACTAAATAAAAGTATAGGGAGGTCTTCAAAGAGAAAGAGAGAGAGATATATATATATATATAGAGAGAGAGAGAGAGATAGAGATAGATAGAAAGAGAGAGAGATGAGGAGTCAGGGACGAGAGGAGAGGCAGAGAAAGAATACAAGACACGAGATAGGAAACAAATACAGTATATACTATATATACATATACATATATATATAATATATATATATAGTCATTATCATTATCATTAATCATTGTGATTAATCATTATCATTATCATTATTCATTATCATTATCATAATTTTTGTAGTCTTAGCAGTGGGTAATTTATTATTATTATTATTTTTATTATTAGTATTACTTGTTTCAATACGTGTCTTACTTTTTATCTCCTTCAGTAATAATTTTTAGTTGGTTTGTTTTTTAAATGTATTATTGGTTAATTTATCTCACTCGCTTATTACCTTCAAGAATATTGTACTATTTTATGGGATTTATATCCTATCAATGATGCTTATTATTATCAATATCATTATTATATATATATATATATATATTTTTTTTTTTTGTTTCATATGTCATAGATGGAATCCTGGCGAATATATTGCGAAGCATTTAATCTCTGTCCACGGAGGAGAATACAAAGCAAAAATAATTAATTTTAAACGACTCTAAAGAAGAGGTAATTTCTCTTTTAAAACTAGTAATTAATGAAACCATTCTGCCCCTCTCATTTATAAAGAGGTCAGCAGCCAAGTGAAAATGGAAAGTTCGATTATGTCGGGCACAATGTCGACGTGAAAGAAATCGACATCCACATAAAGTCAAACATACATGATGAAATCGACCTTCCGAAGGTCAGACCGGTATGAGAGGAACTCGCATCAAAAGATGGTTTTACGCGGGACGATTTAATTTTAAAGCTACTGAAAAAAACCAAGTCCCGCTGTAAAGTCAGTAATAATAATAATAATAATAATAATCTTTGGTTAGCTTCCGCCCGAATTGTTCATTCTGGCGAAGGTCAAGCTTTTCACTCCATCTTAGACCTACAGTTTAACGTGGAATCCGAACCACGCCCCACCAGCAGCCCAGGGTGTTAACCACTATGCCACCCAGAGTACCCATTTATCTACCAACCACCTTCTTTTATTGTGTGGAAAGATGGACAGTTGGGTTTTGCTGCGCACCAGCTGCCGTCACCGGGTCTCGATCCCGGGCCGATGGATTCGTAGTCAGCGACGCTAACCACTAAACCACCGAGGCGCATAATAATAATAATAAATATAAATCCGTTCGGGATTTATAAATAATAAAATTTGATCTTGAAATGGTCTTTGCAAGAATAAATCGCCTTAATCCCAAATGTACAGCCACGTTCTTTTTCATGCAAAATGAAATTAATCCCGAACGTCTACGAAATCCTAATTTCTCTATAGTTTAATTTATTTTTGCATGCAAAAAAAAAAAAAAAAAAAAAAATATATATATATATATATATATTATATACATACACACATGGGATGAATTTCACAATTAAACACGTGAAATGAATGAATGACGCAAACCCACAAGGAAAATCATACTTGAAATCATTTTTCTTTTTCCTTATGGGTTTGCATCCTATATATAAAACGGGTGTGCCATAAAAAAGGGTACATTTTAAAAAGGCTATAAAATCAACAATTGTCATTTAATTTTAATAAAACTTCTACACAGTTTTCAGACTAAAATATCAAATAATTCAAATTCTATCAACATTTAACGAAAGAGTATGATTTTTCTACTTAACATGCAAAAATTATTAGACCTTTTTAATATTTTTTTATAAAAATATTTTTTAATGTAAAATTTACCTGAAATTATTAAAAATTGTTCGAAGTTTTATTAAAATTAAATGACAAATGTTGATTTTATAGCCTTTTTAAAATGTACCCTTTTTTTATGCACACCCATTATACAGTATATATATATATATATATATATATATATATATATATATATATATATATATATATACACACGATAAATAAGTATTCGTTTCTTCCAAAGTTTTTACTACTACTACCCGTAGATTAAAATACCTCATCTTTTGAATTAATTTTTTAATTCTCTTATTAGAAAATACATTCTATAAGTTTATAACTCTTCTCCATGCAGAGAGAGAGAGAGAGAGAGAGAGAGAGAGAGAGAGAGAGAGAGAGAGAGAGAGCTATCTCCATTTTTAAGTTATACTCCTACAAGTTACTTGCTTCCTTTCTACTTTCCATCATTCCTATTATTATTTGCAAACCGAGAATTCCGGATTTACAAAAAAATTTTCCTATATAAAGAAACGAACCTACCTTAACGTATAATCTAACCTAAGCTAACCGAGTCAGTGTAACCTAACTAGGACCGAATTGGGAAAGCTTACGTAGACGAGAATGAGAATGGCGTCAAATGGGAAAAGATCATGTTTAGGAAGTTCCTTTGAAGCTCTCCCTTTTCAGATTTCTAATTCTTGGACCCAATAATGAAATAGGAAGGGCCGAGATTGGAAGGTATTCTCTATACCTACAATAGTTCTATACAGTTTGTCTATTTAATTTTTGTAACTTCACAATTTGTTAAACTTTACATTCATCATTTTCCATCCTTAATTTTTAACTCATTAATTTTTACTGAATCCATTTGACTCATCCTTGGATTCACGTCGGTGGTATGGATGAGCTGAGAGAGACGGAGTTTTTGTTATTGCAATTGCGAGTTCGTGTTCGTGGGTGACCTCCCTCCCAGTTCCTTCAACCTCCAGTATTGTAATATTGCATTTCCTTTCTCCTCGCAACCTTGAGTTTTCATCAGCCATTTCTTCTTAAGACTTAGTAGGTTTTCACAGTGAACTTCTACCGTATAATTTCCACAAAAAAAACCCCCGAGAAAACGATGATCTTACAAAACAGGGATCATATGAAAATTAGGGCCCCATGTATTCTTGTTTTTTGCTTTACAGTACCAAATATAATATAAATTAAATTGATGCCCGGTTAGGTTAACTGTACGCCCTTGACGATTGGTTAGGTTAAGTCGTGATATTTTCGTTAGTTTTAACGAAGATATCATTTGGTAATTGAGGCTGGGGGCCCTGACCTTCAGGTGATCCCAAAACAGTTTAGATTTTGCCATTATAAAACCTTCGATTTATACAAAAAACTTCCAAATGCAATAACAAATGTCAGGAAAGATCATTTGAATGTACATTGTCATTCTTATAGAAAATGTATACAATATACAGTTGTTATTGTCATCATTTGTGAAAAGTGTATCAATTCACTGTCAAAATAAAAAAAAAAAAAATTGGCTGATGAAAAACGATGAAAAAGGAAGATACAATTATATTATTTAATGACTCTGATTAATTAACTACAGTAAATATTAATAAGTATTTTTTTACTCTTTTGATTAGATGTTTTGATGAGTTACAAAAGATGTTGCATTTTCTAGTTTCTTTAATTCAAAATAGATGGTAGATACAACATAAAAAAAATTATTTCTTAATTAGTTTGCATAGATTGCTAAGACAAGTATTATTAGGCAAATAATGTAAATTGCAATCAATTTTTGTTATTCAGGATGGCAAATTAAGAAGAAAAGGCAAAGAAACACCTTTTCTATACAGGGTGTCCCAGAATTATCTGTACAATTTTTGGCTGTTATTAAAAGTCAACCATGAAGTGTAGAAATTCCAGTTTGTCCCATTTTACAGAGAATCCCATTAAGTTTTTTCTGATACCAAGTTTTGACAAGTTTTTTAGAAATTCCAGTGTGTCCGAAAATTATCTGTACAATTTCATCTTTTAATAAAATTCTTGATAACACACGTAAAATTCTTAACAAGATTATTTAGAATCTGTATTTTCAAAAGTTTCTTTTATTAAAGTAACGTTGTTACAAACATTCGATATGTGCACCATCAGTGATTCGCAAAACATCCAATCGATAATCCAAATGTTGCCATGTACGCTGCAGCATATCCACATCAATTCGCTCAATAGCAGCTGTGATTCTTGCTTTTAAATCATCAATGTCTGTCACCCGCGTACAAAAAAGAAAAAACTTGTCAAAACTTATCAGAAAAAACTTAATGAGTTTCTCTGTAAAATGGGACAACACTGGAATTTCTACACTTCATGGTTGACTTTTAATAACAGCCAAAAATTGTACAGATAATTCTCGGACACCCTGTATATATACTGTATATGGTTCTAGGTAAATTCCACCACGGAAAATTCCCACGGTAAATTCCACCACGGGTAAATTCCACCAATGGTAAATTCCACCAGGTAAATTCCACCCCAAATTATTTAAAATAAAATATGATTTAAATAAGTAAAATGTAAATATTTTATTCCTATGGGTACAAATAGAAGAATACAACGAATATTACAATAATTTATGGTGCTCTTCCAATATGTGCTCTACCGCGAAATTTACATTCCAATACGAAAATATCACGACTTAACCTAACCAATCGTCAAGGGCGTATAGTTGACCTAACGATTGGTTAGGTTGTCATGATATTTTCGTTAGTGCTAATCCGAATAATCTAAGGTAATATTTACATTTTACTTACATTACTAAAATATGATTTAAATAAGTAAAGTGTAAATATTACCTTAGATTATTCGGATTAGCACTAACGAAAATCATGACAACCTAACCAATCGTTAGGTCAACTATACGCCCTTGACGATTGGTTAGGTTAAGTCGTGATATTTTCGTATTGGAATGTAATTTCGCGGTAGAGCACATATTGGAAGAGCACCATAAATTATTGTAATATTCGTTGTATTCTTCTATTTGTACCCATAGGAATAAAATATTTACATTTTACTTATTTAAATCATATTTTATTTTAAATAATTTGGGTGGAATTTACCTGGTGGAATTTACCATTGGTGGAATTTACCTGGTGGAATTTACTTTGGTGGAATTTACCATTGGTGGAATTTACCGTGGTGGAATATACCGTGGGGGAATATACCGGCCCCACTGTATATATATACAGGGCCATTCAAAAAGACGCAACAGTTTAAATTGCTTATATTTCGTAATATTGTTAACGTACAGGAATAATTTTTGTATTAGTTTACAGCGTACACCTGGGAGTTTTGTTACCGCTTAGGCCTAGTAGCCTAAGACGCTAGGCGAACGACTACTTGCAAATGGTTTTTGGATGCCGGTGGTTCACACATTGAACATGTTTTTCATTAAATAAAAACTCCCAATTGTACGCTGTAAACTAATACAAAAAATCACTCCTGTATGTTAACAATATTGCGAAATATAAGCAATTTAAACTGTTGCGTCTTTTTTGAATGGCCTTATATATATATATATATATATATATATATATATATATATATATATATATATATATATATACCTATCATATATATGGTCACGTACGCATATGTATGCATTTTTTTTCATATACCTGTCCATAAACAGGATGGATAGTAGCGGTGACAAAACATTACCATGCCTGACACCAATATTCAAGTCAAACCACTACATCTCATCCCATGGTGATCTCACTACCCTTTTACAAGTTTTATGAAACCTTTTTTGTTTCCCTTACAGGCATGGAATCAACGTTATATTCCCTTAAATTCAGGGTTCCTCACAGTTTTCTCGAGAGTGCCCTGCCGAAAGTTTTCTCTAATGTCTCCGACCAATAAATATGTTGTCATCTATTGCTCCCCTCTGCATCCTGAAACTATACTGCCACTCTGCCAGCTTTTTCTCCACTGTATCTCGCACTCCTCCTTCCTTCCTTCCTTCCTTCTCTCACTGAGTGGGGGAGCAGAGATAGTCCCTGATAGTTCCCACAGACACTCTTGTCACCTTTGTTATTGATAGGACAGATGATAGCTTTCCCCCAGTCTCCTGGAATTTTTTCCTGATAACAGTCAGAATTAAAAATTTTGTGCAGACACCTTTACACGCAATCTCCACCTTTCTTTCATTGATTTCAACCGAGAATTGAATTAAATATTGACTTGAATAACCATTATTGATAAAGTAAATACAATTTTATAATTGTTTGCTTTTGTTTTAACATAAATAACTGTGGAATTGGATTATTTGTTATTATTTAATTTTACCCTTTAAGGTTTAGGCTTTACTGAGTTCTTAATTAAAAATTAAACAGATAGTTATCATTATTATTAATAAATTAATATATAAATCGTGAATAAGAATTATTAACTAGAGTATATATTAATCTTAAGTTATTATTATAGATATAAAACAAATACAAAGTCGTTATTGAAGGTATGATACCAATACTATAGAGAGAGATCAATATCAGACACGAGAGATGAACACTAACTAGTAATGTACATTTAATCCTAGATTACACACGAGAAATGAATAAGTAATAGTAATGTACATTTAAGACTAGAATTTTATTAGTATGTATTCCATTATTAATTGAGATTTCAATTTTGTTTTAAACGAATTTACATCTACAATATTTTTTACATCAGCATTAAAATCATTTCATAATCTCAGTCCAATGAAAATGGATAATTTTTGAGATGAAGACAATCTAAATTGAAGAATAACATGCTTTGATCTATTTCTGGTCTGATATGAGTGGATTTCTTGATGAGTCACGTAATATTTATTTACCCCTTGTAAGTTAATGATTTTGTTCTTACACTCGTAAATAAAAATAAAATGTGCCAGTTTGATTACATCTTTGAGCTTTAGTAGTTTTAGCTCTTCAAATAATGCACTAGAATGATCATGGAAATCAGCATCAGCTAATAACCTTATTGGTCGTTTTTGGATGACAAAGATACTGTTTAAAGCATTGTTAGTGAAGTTTCCCCAAACAAGAGTACAGTACGTTGTATAAAGAAGAAAAACAGTATGATATGCAGTTTATAAAACCTGTTTAAGGACTACATTTCTAAGTTTAAACATTATAACAATGCTCTTTGAAATCTTTTTCGCGATAGAATTTACATGATCACTCCATTGCTAATTCTTGTCTAACATTACACCAAGAAATTTTGTTACAGTACACTTCTTTACAGCGATTTCATCAACATTCAGTTCATCAAGATACACAATACAGCGATTTCATCAACATTCAGTTCATCAAGATACACAATACAGCTATTCCAGAGCTTTTTCCATTTCTCATTTTCTTCATAGCCCTTCAAACATCTTCCAAATCTATGTTTTGATGTTCGTTCCGTATAGTTTCCCTCGAGCCTCCTCCTCATGTAAGGTCACTCCTTCCTCCTCTCCAATGTTTAACAGCTCCGAAAAATATTCCCTCCACTTGTTAGCAATACCATTAGCTTCAGTTATTAGATTCAGGTCATCCCTGTGCTTTATAGCATAGGTAATTGCATCCTCTGATTTCCTATATCTTTGGTCCATGTTGTAGACCAGGGGTGGGGAACCTTTTTATGTGTGAAGGCCACATTGAAATTTGCCGCCCTCAATGAGGCCGCAGTCAATAAGTGTGACTATTTTTTACAGTAATTTTAAACCTTTTGTTAATATTATTTAAATTAATAGCTAGCAGGGAGTATACATGCATTTTAAGACGAATAATTTATTCACTTACCTTTTTAATAATTTAATGACTTCTTTGAGATTGCTTCTGGTGAGACAACATTGTGATATCGGGTTCTAACATGGAGGTTTTAAGTTTTAATTGGTCCTCCAGATGCTCATCTGTCATCTGTGTTCTCAACGAATTCTTGATTTGTGTCAAGTATGAGAATGTGGATTCACAACGGTATGTCGTAGAAAAGCACGAAATCAATCGGCGAGCATGTTCGCGAAGGCGAGGGTATTCTACCGCCTTTTTCCAAATTTCAACGGGATCTTCCTTACTATCAAACAGAGATTTCAGAATATTATCTTCAGACAACTCAATAAGCTCCATTTGTAACTCTTCTGGTGCCTTTGATACATCAACTAAGTGAGGTTGAAAAGCTAGTTTCAGGGTGATATCATGCTTTTCAAAATCAATGAATCTTTCATTGTATTCTTTGATTAATGAGTCTAAAACAGATTCGTATTTTTCGAAAGATTCACAGTTATACTCTTCATTTTCATTATTTTTGTTAACTGGGGAAAGTGTTCGTCTGAAAGTTTCGACTGAGCAAGAAGAGATTTGAAAAACAACAACTTTCTAAATGCCAGAATTTTTGGCCACATATCATAGATAGATTTAGTTTTACCTTGCAGCGAAATATTTAACTCATTTTGCTTTGACATTATATCACATAGAAACGCAACATCTCGGTGAAAATTTGCACCTGATAATTCACAATGTTGATTGTTTCCTTGAAAAAAGTCAATTATTTGCTCTCGCAAAGATAAAATTTTGACTAATACTTGTCCTTGCGATAACCAGCGCACTTTCGAATGATAGGGCAAATCTACACTGATTATCTCATCATCCATCATGAGCATGTTTTGAAACTGGCGATGCCTCGTAGCATTTGCTCGAATATAGTTCACAATACCTATAACTTTTTGCAAAGTGTCATTTAAAATGACAGATTTGGCACAGAGATTTTGCTGATGCAAAATGCAATGAAAAGAAATCAGTGCATTTGGATCTGAGAGTTCTCTTTTAAGCTAGTATCTATTTTGTAAGAGTTCAGTAGTTATATTCTGTTATATATTATTATAACTGCTTGGAATTCATGGTTTTTATATAAATTAAGATTTATCTCGATAAGCCGCAGAAGGCCGCACTTGACCCAGAAGGCCGCAGGTTCCCCACCCCTGTTGTAGACTAACGCATTTGTTTCCAGCCATATCAGATAGCAGCTCTTTTTCTCTCCCATTTTGCCCTTAACTTGATTGTTTCTGCCATCCTTCTTGTCTCATCGTATTGGGCCCTGGTTACCTGGTTAACCTAAGCTGAATGAACCAGACGTAATTTGGCCCGATGGGCGATAATATTACGCTAACTTAATCCGAGTTGTCACTCTGCAAATATGATGAATTTTTACTTTATGCAAATTTTGAATATATATATATATATATATATATATATATATATAGCGAGGAATAGGAGGACGAAAAGATGGTACATGTTTATTAACAGACGTTTCGGAAAAATTCAATTTCCATCATCAGTGATAAAAATTTTAAAACAAGTAAAAATAAATAAGTATAATAAAGAGAAACGAACAACAAATTAAAATGGCGCAACAATTAGCGAGAATGAAAAGCAAGTTACAATGTGTATTAAATTAAAGATTAAAAGTTAAATGATATAAAGTATAAAAGTATGGATGATAAGTAAAATATAAAATGGTTTAAGTGGAACAGAATTATAAAGTTTCTTACCAGATTGTAATGAGACTAATTATACAGAAGATCGGGAATGGTTGCCTGTTGAAAGAATTCCATTGGGACGATGGAGCCGGGCGGAGTGATGGTGGATTTCTTTTGAAAGTTTATTTGGCAATGTTTAAATTGAAAGCGGAACTGTAATCGTTGAGGGTTGGCTGGATACTGAGGATGTAAAGGGACTCAAGTGTGCGGAGGTCGATTAGTTGGTTGGCTGAGTTAATGATTTTGAAATTGGAGGAAAATAACGGGTGGTTGTGGAGGTTGGCAGTGATCCTTATTGCAGATTTGGAGGGCTTGTTCAGGGGCTGTGAAGTTCTTGTAGAAATCCCACGATGCTCGTCCACTCTTGTTTGATATTGGCGGTTGGTACTGCCAATATAGTTCGCTTTGCAGCTAGCACAATTAAAAGCGTAGATAGTGGACGAAGCAAGTGGCTGGGGTGTTTTTCTTTATGGTTGAGGTAAGGTTTGATACTATTGTTGTTGGTGAAAGCGAAATGAAATTTAATTTGGGGGTAAAGCGGCGTGAGTAAGAGACGGAGTTCTGAAAGTATTTTGTGGCTAATATGGTCATAATAAGGGAATGAAAATATTGTACGTCTTTTTTAACAGTGGGAATTTTAAGGGGGGTTGATAAATATTATTAAGAAAATTTCTGGTTAAAGACTGTAACAGATGTTTTGGGAAAGAGTTATTAATGCTGAAGTTAAGAATTAACTCTATTTCATGGTGAAAAGATAAGTACGAGGAGCAAAGATGGTAGGCACGGTGGATTAAAATTTTAATACTGTTTATTTTATATAGCAAAGGGGTGTGGCTTAGGAAATTAGTACCCAGGCCTGTGTACGTAGGTTTTCGATATATGGAAGTGCTAAATTTGTTGTTTTGTTTAGTTATTGTAATATCTAGGAAGGGAAGGGTGTTATTGGATTCGTCTTCTTTGGTGAACTTAATATTTTTATGTTGGGAATTAAGGTAGTTAAGAAAAAGGGGAGCGTGGTTGGCATTGTGAAAAAGGAGAAAGGTGTCATCAACGTATCTTTTATATAGACGTGGTTTATAATGAGTCGGGCAATGAAGTAGCCAGTTATTTTCGTGATGGCTGAGGAAGATGTTCGCTAAAGTGGCACTTAAGGGGGATCCCATAGCTAATGAGTCGGTTTGTTGATAAAGTTGTTGGTTAAAGAAAAAATAGGTGTCTGAGGCGGCGAGCGTAAGCAGTTTGGTAAATTCATGTTTTGTCAGATTCAAAACTGTATTCGGATTGTTGGCGAAAAGGCTATTAATACAGATATCGATGGCTTCTTTAATTGGAACGTTGGTGTAGAGAGATACTATATCGAAACTATGCATATGAAGGTTATTTGAGTTATTTATGGTCCATATTTCTTTAGCGAATTCGTAGGAGTTGGTGACGGAATATTCGTTTTGGGTTAGGGGGGTTAAAGTGGGAATTAGGAATTTTGCTAGTTTGTAATTGTGGGTAGTGTAGGCCGAAAGGATGGGTCTAATGGGTAAGTTGGGTTTATGTATTTTAGGGAGGCCATAGAGAGTACCTGGGGATGAGCCGGAAGAACGTACTTGGTTATAAGTGCTTTCTGAAATTTTGTTCTGATCATGTAGTTTTTTGAGGAAACGGTTGATTTTATCTTCAAGTTTTAGGGAAAGGGTTAAAGGATTATCGTTAATCTTTTTAAATTTGGTGGGATCGTTAAGAACGTTGACCTTTGTCGGGGCGTGAAATGATAATGGAGTCGTCTTTAGATAGTTCTTTAAGGCAAAAAAGGTCGTTTCTATTAATAAGGGGGGAAAAACTTTGAGGTTTAAAACTATAAAAATGTTTATTAGCGATGTGGGCGAGTGAGGACTTTAAAAGCGGAAGTTTTGACTCGTCAACTATTGAGAATTTCTTTAAACTATGAAAAAGTTTTTCGAAAGATAAAAAGTGCTTAAAATAATTTATCTTAAAATTTGGCAGTTTAAAATCTAGGCTTAAGGATAGGAGTCGTTTTTCATTAGTACTTAGGGTTCTATTAGAAAAGTTGAAAATGGTTTGATCAGGATTTAGGGGCTGAAGGTTAGAGTTTAAGCCTAATAGGTTTAATTTTCTATTGTGTCGTTGTTGAATCTGTTTCCGGTAGATATTGACATCTTTGATAGTTTGATTTTTTAACATTAAATAGTCGATGAGACTTAGATTCTTTTAATTGAGTTTCTTTTAATTGAGTTAAGAGAGAATTATATTTAACAAGAAGTCTTTTACTATTGGAATGTTTAAATTTAATTTCTTTACTCAACAATTTGCACTGGAACGATTTGTATATATTGGAGTTGTAGAGGCGTTTATTGTAGAGTTTGAATTTAATAAATTTGGGGATAGAATTATAACTCTTACAGACGTTTAGGAAGTGAAGGTCGCAGTTTGTTTTCGTCCATTTTCGGTAAATGTTCTTGGAATCTTTGTACTTTTCAGCGTGGCTCGGTCGTATCTTTCTATGATAACTTGGTTGAATGGTTTGTTCTTAGGGAAGCGTAACTTAGCGAGGAATAGGAGGACGAAAAGATGGTACATGTTTATTAACAGACGTTTCGGAAAAATTCAATTTCCATCATCAGTGATAAAAATTTTAAAACAAGTAAAAATAAATAAATAGAAACGAACAACAAATTAAAATGGCGCAACAATTAGCGAGAATGAAAAGCAAGTTACAATGTGTATTAAATTAAAAGATTAAAAGTTAAATGATATAAAGTATAAAAGTATGGATGATAAGTAAAATATAAAATGGTTTAAGTGGAACAGAATTATAAAGTTTCTTACCAGATTGTAATGAGACTAATTATACAGAAGATCGGGAATGGTTGCCTGTTGAAAGAATTCCATTGGGACGATGGAGCCGGGCGGAGTGATGGTGGATTTCTTTTGAAAGTTTATTTGGCAATGTTTAATTGAAAGCGGAACTGTAATCGTTGAGGGTTGGCTGGATACTGAGGATGTAAAGGGACTCAAGTGTGCGGAGGTCGATTAGTTGGTTGGCTGAGTTAATGATTTTGAAATTGGAGGAAAGTAACGGGTGGTTGTGGAGGGCAGTGATCCCTTATTGCAGATTTGGAGGGTTTGTTCAGGGGCTGTGAAGTTCTTGTAGAAATCCCACGATGCTCGTCCACTCTTGTTTGATATTGGCGGATGGTACTGCCAATATAGTTCGCTTTGCAGCGAGCACAATTAAAAGCGTAGATAGTGGACGAAGCAAGTGGCTGGGGTGTTTTTTTCTTTATGGTTGAGGTAAGGTTTGATACTATTGTTGTTGGTGAAAGCGAAATGAAATTTAATTTGGGGGTAAAGCGGCGTGAGTAAGAGACGGAGTCCCTTTACATCCTCAGTATCCAGCCAACCCTCAACGATTACAGTTCCGCTTTCAATTTAAACATTGCCAAATAAACTTTCAAAAGAAATCCACCATCACTCCGCCCGGCTCCATCGTCCCAATGGAATTCTTTCAACAGGCAACCATTCCCGATCTTCTGTATAGTCTCATTACAATCTGGTAAGAAACTTTATAATTCTGTTCCACTTAAACCATTTTATATTTTACTTATCATCCATACTTTTATACTTTATATCATTTAACTTTTAATCTTTTAGTTTAATACACATTGTAACTTGCTTTTGATTCTCGCTAATTGTTGCGCCATTTTAATATGTTGTTCGTTTCTATTTATTATACTTATTTATTTTTACTTGTTTTAAAATTTTTAGCACTGATGATGGAAATTGAATTTTTCCGAAACGTCTGTTAATAAACATGTACCATCTTTTCGTCCTCCTATTCCTCGCTAAGTTACGCTTCCCTAAGAACAAACCATTCAACCAAGTTATATATATATATTATATATATAATATATATATATATAATACAGGGTGGGCGGAAAGTAGCTCCCTATTTTGGATTGGTAAAAAAATACGTATATTATCCATTTATTTCAGAAGAAATAATATGAAAAGGTAGGCATACATGGTAGGTTTTCTCTAAAATTCAATGTGGGCTCCAACTCTTTCCACCAGCTTCTGGAGCCGCCCAGGAATGGCGTCCACTGACTTTAGCAGGAACTCCGGCGGGATGGAGGACATGACTTCCCGAATTCGGTCCTCCAGTTCTTCCAATGTCCTCGGTTTGGTGCGGTAGACTTCTTCCTTTACCCACCCCCAAAGAAAGAAGTCGCACGGTGTCAAGTCGGGGCTCCTGGCTGGCCATTGATGTGGACCACGACGACCCATCCAACGCCCAGGGAAATGGGCATCCAGCCACTCACGGACAACAAGAGCGAAGTGCGGGGGGCGCCATCTTGCATAAATATCAGATCGTCGATGTTCTCCCATGTGCTGACAACCGGCCAGACCTCGTTTCACAACATAGCAAGGTACCGCTCAGCATTCATGGTGTTGCGCAGAAGGAACGGGCCCACAACCTGATCTGAGGTCATACCACACCACACCGTTACACTGAACCGATTCTGCCATTTTTCAGCGGTAACCGTGCGACTTCTTTCTTTGGGGGTGAGTAAAGGAAGAAGTCTACCGCACCAAACCGAGGACATTGGAAGAACTGGAGGACCGAATTCGGGAAGTCATGTCCTCCATCCCGCCGGAGTTCCTGCTAAAGTCAGTGGACGCCATTCCTGGGCGGCTCCAGAAGCTGGTGGAAAGAGTTGGAGCCCACATTGAATTTTAGAGAAAACCTACCATGTATGCCTACCTTTTCATATTATTTCTTCTGAAATAAATGGATAATATACGTATTTTTTTACCAATCCAAAATAGGGAGCTACTTTCCGCCCACCCTGTATATGCACTAAAATCACAAAATAACACGTGACCTTATTAATAAGCAAACAACCACAGGGAATATATATATATATATATATATATATATATATATATATATATATAGATATAGGGGTCCCGCGTCTTACGGTACCTAAGCGCTAAAATTAAAATTCACCAGCAATCGCCTCCAAAGTTCAGCGATATTCTCGCAATAGTATCTGTTATTAATTGAGCTAGAACGTTCGTTTTTGGCTAAATTAGAGTTCTAAGTATGCTAATGAAGATGTTGATGAGTGTTTGGAATAGATTTTCATATTTTATATTTTATATATATTTAAAAAAAAAATTATTTTCTTATTATGCCGAACTTTGGGTGAACTTTTGGCTGGCGATAGAGGTGAAAAAAGTAGTTCGCTTCATAAGGTTTTCAACCATACTTCTAGTGTCGTAAGGTCATTATAACCCAAACCACGCGATAGAGGAAGGGTGAAAATAGTGATATCCATCAAAAACACGTTTTCGCCTGTAGTGGCGCTTAGGTATCTTAAGACGCGCGACCCCTCATATATATATATATATATATATATATATATGCACTAGAATCACAAAATAACACGTGACCTTATTATAAGCAAACAACCACAAGGAAAAGGAAACACAAAGTCCGAGCGCTTTATTTACAAGAGTCCCGGTGGAGGATCTTTTAGTGTTTCTTTCGGAAGAATTGGTTAAGCATAATTTGCCTTTACCTGTGGCCACAATTATAGAATTAATTAAGCTGTGCATAGTAGACTCAAAATTTGTGTTCAATAATGAATATTTTAGACAGAAATTTGGTATGGCGATGGGAAACCCTTCTCCCCCATTTTGAGTAATTTATATATGGAGTTTTTGAAAGTAAGTTATTAAGGAAGATTCTGCCAAATTATGTTCCATGGTTTAGATATGTAGAATGATGTTCTCTGTCTTTGGCAGTGACTTTAAATCTCAATGAATTCCTACCCAAACTTAATAATTTAATTCCCTCTATCGATCCCTTTTTTAGATGTTTTAATATATAGGTCTGGAAAAAAGTTTAAGTACAATGTTTACAGAAAACCCACTAATAATTGTTCCTATATACATTATTATTCTGATCACCACATTAATGTAAAACGATCCGCTCTTTCTACTTTGTTTCTAAGAGGCCTACGAATTTGTAGCCCTGAGTTTATTGACGATGAAATTAGTATAATATACAAATTGCTTTTGATTTAAAATACCCAAAGAACTGCATAGATAAGTCCTTAAAAATGGCAAAGAAAACCTTCTACGAAGTAAAGGATAAGATTCCTTATAACACAAAAAATGTTTAGTGTTACCATTCAGAGAAAATTTCCTCGAGCTCCCGAATCTGCTGAGGACTTTTAACGTAAATATTGCGTTCAAAAATTTAGATGTCATTAAGAATTCATTGATTAAGAACTCCCCTTTAAGTGAACATGGTTTTGTATATAAATCCCTTGCACAATATGTAATAAATTTTACATTGGCCAAACTGGTAAGACTCTTGAGTTACGTATTAAACAGCATCAATACAGTATAAGAAGTGGCCAGGAATCTAACGCCATTTTCATTCACGTAAGAGATTCTAATCATCCCATTGATTGGAAAAATGCTTCCAAATTAAGGTTTAGTAAATCTATTGTTAGCAGAAATATATTGGAATCAAGTGTGATCAAGAATAATGCGGATTTGGTCTTTAATATTAGCCCTGGGTTGTACAAATTAGATTCATACATTGTCAGTAAGTTGGCGATGGGCCTACTGTTTTCTTAATTGCATTTTTTGCCTCTTAATGGTTTGCCTTGGTTAAATAATAAATATTATTGTAAGAACTGTTAACATTCTTATGTGTCTAGTTTAATTGTAATATTTCTTTCGTGTATAATCTTTGGTTGCTGGGTGGTTTATTGGATATTTGAAGTGGGTTGCTGTTGGGATAACAATTTTTTTCCAGATTGTTTGTTGAAATTTTGTAATAATCTGTAAGACGATGGCAACTTTCCCTTTGTTTTCATTAATTTCGGGCCTTTTAATTTTTCCTATTTCAATTAAATATTAGTGTTAATAACCATTATAATAATTTTTTTAGGTTTTCTGTACTGGTGTTTTGTCTAATTTCATCTGTATAGTAATTAATCAGCCTACAGATTATGTTTTCTATTTGTTATCTACGTCATCTATTTGTTTTTCATTAAATTCTTGCCTATTTTGCTTGTTTTAATTAAATATTTGTGTTAATAACCATTATAATAATTTTTGTTCTCTGTATTGGTTTTCTTTTTGCCTAATTTCATCTATACAGTATATATTTTTTATTTAGTTATTTAGCTGCCTACAGATTATGTTATCAATTTGGGAAAAAAATCTTTAGAGGGCTTTAAGGCCTTTAATTTGAGGTGCCAATTGTGAATTTTTTGCTTGTCTATTTAACTCAAATACTTTGTAATCTCCGTCTATTTTCTGTTCCTCCTTGATAATGTGAATATATCACGAAAGCGCTCGGACTTTGTGTTTCCTTTTCCTTGTGGTTGTTTGCTTATATATATATATATATATATATATATATATATATATATATATAAGGAAAACTGATAAAGAACAACAAATGATTAAAATGCTTGAAATATTTGTAATAAAAACAATAAAAAAACATTCGGTGAGGAGAGAGAGAGCGAGAGAATTTCAGCGTCGAAGTAAATGACGTCGAAGAACGAAGCGACGATAAGGGAAGATCAAATTTCAGATGGGACAAAAATCACACGACAGAGAGGTAGTTTAGTCTGCCCGCGGGAACAAACACCAATATTTTATACATATTCTCTTTTCATTCTCTTACAGATTCCCTGTAATATATATATATATATATTATTACAGGGAATCTGTGTAACTAGGGATTTCATGAAATTTCTAAAATGTTCAGGGATTTCAGGTAAAGTTAAGTCTTGATATTTTCGTCAGTTTTAACGAAAATATGACGACTTTACCTAACCAATCGTCAAGGGCGTACAATTGACCTAACCGGGCACTCAATAATTTCCTCGTAGGTTTAACGAAAATATCACAACTTAACCTTACGTGAAATCCCTGAACACTTAGGGATTTCATGAAATTCCTAGTTACACAAATTCCCTGTAACACACACACACTATATATATATATATATATATATATATATATATATATATATTATATATATATATATATATATATATATATTAATAAATATAATTAGAAATGAGAAAATTAAGACATCAAAGCATCTAATTTAAAATTGTCTTCATGCTGGCCAACAATAAAGGTGCGTTCACTAAACATTCATGAGTGTTTATAAAACGTTCATAAACGTCTATAAAACGTTCATTAACATTTAATAAACGACAATTGTTTCGAGGGTACTATCGCTGGTATGCGAATCTAATCGTTGCTCCATTTACCTGTTTATTGCATAGATTCATCTCAATTACTCTCAGGCGATCGTTGGTTGGGTTTTAAAATAGAGTTCATTGAACTGATTTATGTATCTATGTATTGAAAGTGAATGCATTTGAACGTACTGACATTAATTCAGCTGCTCTTAGTTGTTTCTTGGATTAAGCAAAGCATATGATAGAACAAAGTGTAAGAACAAATCATTAACTTACAATGGGTAAATAGATATTTTGTAACTCATCAAGAAATCCACTCGTATCAGATCAAAATACATTAAAGCAAGTTATTTCTCAATTTTGGTTGTCTTCGTCTCAAAATTACCCATTTTCATTGGATGACTTTGTATTTGTTTTATAATATAATAATAATAATAATAAAATAATAAAAAAATTCAAAGTTAATACATACTGTAATTATAATTCTTATTAATAATTTATGTGTTATTAATGATAACTATCTGTTCTATTTTAACTAGGAGCCCAGTAAAGCTAATGCTTAAGGGCCAAATTAAATAAAAATAATAATTCAATTTCACAATTATTTCCGTTAAAACGAAAACAAAATTGTAAAACTAATTATTTTATCAATAAAGTTATTCAATTAAAAATATGAATCACAATACTAAACAGGGTGATCCAAAACGGTGTTGCAAGAAATAACTTGTTACATAAATAATGTTTTGGGAAAACCCTCTTTTATGGATTACCTTGTATTTTAATAATTAGAAGACAGTGTTATGTAGTAGAATTTTTTTCCTTTATGTAATTTATTTGAGACCCTCCTGCGTTTTCGACGGTTCTGTGTAGAAACGAGAATTGTTTTAATACTATTTTATTTGAATCTTACTGCTAGATTGCTTATTTGCTTCTCATAAGATATTATATTTGAGTGTATTTGATTCTATGGTGAATTTTGCAATTGGGGTTGAGAATTTTCGCTTGATTATTAGTTTATTTTTACGCGGGACTGTAAATCAGTTGAGGAAAATTTTGTAGTACTGCAAAAATTCTTGGTTTTCCTACTCTTGCTGTCCTTAGAATTTCGAAGAACTTTCACTACTTCAATGCGAGTAAATATTTTTATTGTTTTACATTCATTTTTGTGTTGAGTGACTGCCGTTATGTTTCTTTATATTTATTGTTACTCCCAAAATTTGACACTGACCCCCCCCCCCCCCCCTCAATGATTTGATTGTAATCACGTATTAAATAAAAGTAAAAAAACACTATACTTGAGAACAGTTTATTAATATTTACAATACAATATTCACTATATCATTTCGCAGCTGTACAATAAATTTCCATTGTACAGCTGAAAGCTGAAGTATCGAAGCTTGTACTCTAAATACTCTCATTGAGTGTTTTTACTTTAATTCAGTTACTGGAAACGTCTTTATTACATTAACTCACAACCAATTATGTATTTAGTAACGGAAAAGGAGAGGTCGAATTTAACGCTTACTTAACATTAACGGGGGATTAAGGTGGAATCTTGATTGGACATCAAACGACATCAATTCTTGTCCACTTGCGCCATTTTAAGCTTTGGAAATTGACTCCTTCAAGTTGGAGGTTCTAACAAGTAACAGAAGCCGTTTGTATGTGGACGGGAATTTGTTCTGACTGTTTATAGATCCATTTAGTTGGGGGTGAACTTCTATATTGATACGTATTGTCGGAGGTTGTAGTTAATGTTTAGGATTATTTGACTTCTTTCGTACGGCAAAAATCACGTGACGAAGGGGGATCTACAACCGAGTGGGATTCGAACCGCGGGTAGGTACATTATCTGAACGCAGAGAACGGTCACCCATCCAAATACTGAGCATACCGAGCGTCGTTTAATCTCGCTGATCTAACGGGAAAACGACGTTTCAACGTGGACATGACGTACCCCTATAGGGGGATGTGTATATATGTATATATATACACCATAAATAATGAATGTCAGCTTAGGTTCTTCCATTAGTCCTTTAACTTTTTTTAAACCCGATCTACGTATCTGCTACGAGAGTGAAGCTTCTTTGGACCTACAAATAACGGTGCAACAAACCCTATTCTAACATCTTTGAATCGAGTGCTTTAGCGTCTTGATCTGTAATTTTTTTTATATCATTTTTTTATTTCATACTTCCTTTTTTGTGTTCTCTCAAACAACGCTAAAAGTTAATGAGAACGGTTTTACCATTGAAAACCATTCGTTCATTTTCACAACACATTTACTGTCTAGAAATCACCCAATAATAAAAAGATGGTATCTTTAAGAGCAGAAGAGCGAACATCTCGCGAACGAATTTCCTTTACCAGCAATCAACCTCCGCTCATTTCCCGCTAGTCGCTACAGAAAGCGAAATATCACGCATAGATGTAAAAAGCTCTTCGTCTGAAATGAAGAAAATAAATCAAAGATATTAACACATATTAGCTGAAAGGGTTTGAAAATCATGACAGAAAGCTGTGTCTTTATATTTTAGTGTAAATGTGCGTTTATATAACGCGACAAAATTATATTACTAAATTTCAACTATAAATATACTTTTGATGAGACTGTACATCATCTATTTTTTACCCCATTTAATTCCAATGACTACATATACAGGGTAGCCCATAAATCGCAATCGGTTATAATTAAAGAGAAAAAAGTAAAAAGTTTATAATAAGTTTAGAAATAGTTACTGATTACTCAAAGTGCAAAATATAACCATCTCGACAAATATTCTCTCCTTAGTAATCGATTACGTCCGCTAGATGGATTTTCGCTTCAATTATAACCAATTGGGACTTATGGGCTACCTTGTATATGTAGTCATTGGAATTAAATGGGGTAAAAAATAGGAGAAATGATCGAATTTATTACCTGTACATTTCTATTAAAATTTATCTGATTGAAGCAAAATGAACAAAATGGAAACTTGTCATAATGAATAAAGTTAAATAAAATTAAAATGACGCAATATTTTTTCACATGTCGTAATTTCGCTTAAATGAGTCAAAATTAGAATTTTGTTTAAAAAGAACAATTTATACGCGTTTATATTTACAAAATTAATATCTCTATTTAAAAAATGGACAAAAGTGAACCTGTGGAAGAAATCTGATGCAAAAAATAACAAAAATTGGCAATTATATTGTTGTTGTTTTAAGTATTTGACTACAATTATAGTCAGTGAGATAATATGGGTTAAAATGTCTGAAATTGTACTCGCTCGAAGATGTATAAAGAAGAGTTAAAATCAATCTGGGAAGATCCGAAAAGAATCAAGACTTTGCCTCATTTCCAATGCAAAGCGATACAATGTCTTGAAGACAAAGACAAAAAAAAATTATCTTAGTTTTTGAGACTCAAATTTACTTAATATTCAGCTAAAAATTTGCTAAAATTTACAAATTTCTTAAAAAAAAACTAACCATTAATTTTTACAGATTTTATTTTATCGTAAGACAAAATAAAAGAATTCATTTACGATGAAATTTAATTCTTATGTAAAAAAATAACTCCTTTTTTTTCAACATATTTTGTTAGAAATTTTTATTTAATATTTATTATTTTTTTAAATTATTAAATTCTTGACTTTATTTACAGCATTTCAGTACGGTACAGTTATAAACACGTAAGAACACGTTCAATCTATATATATATATATATATATATATATATATATATATATATATATATATATATATATAACCTTCGTGTGAAGAGAGACCAACGCACGGAACTACGACGAGGTTAACGAGGTTATATACAGGGTGTTCAAAACGAAACGCCAAAGTAGAAACTCAACCCAAAGTAGAAAAGAAAAGGGTTAGGTTACAATGATATATGCATTCTCCAATGGGTTACGTTTCTTTGTGAACTATATATATATATATATATATATACACACACACATATATATATATATATATATATATATATATATATATATATAATATACACCTCGTTAACCTCGTTGGAGTTCCGTGTGTTGGTCTCTGTTCAAACGAAGGTCAAGCTGGTAGCCCCGTTTTTTATATTACGTTCACTTTTATGATTTATATTTTTTATTTAAGCCTATTTTGCCTTTAAACTACCCTATATAAAATTTAAACCTTCGTTTCTCTGCTATTTGTCT
This sequence comes from Bathynomus jamesi, assembly GCA_023014485.1. NCBI lineage: Eukaryota > Metazoa > Arthropoda > Malacostraca > Isopoda > Cirolanidae > Bathynomus > Bathynomus jamesi. Next base: position 172,374 of record JAJOZX010004931.1, on the reverse strand, counting down.
GGTAGAGGAATAATTGAAAAGCCTTTTACAAAAATAATGTATTCGCCAAAGATTTTACTAAACAACTTATAATGCAAAAATTAAATTTTTGACAGTGATGAATATTTGGGTGCTACTTAGATAGCGTGATTCCTATCTCGATTCAGCGGTCTACCTTTTAATTATAGCTTCTTACCTTGTTTACTAATTGCTTGTTTACATTCCAATGTCCATCGCCCTTGACGATTGGTTAGGTTTAGTCATGATATTTTCGTTAGTTTTAACGAAAATATCGTGACTAAACCTAACCAATCGTAGGTAGACCACATACTATAGTAGCACCGAAACTATTTTTTAAATAAATAAAATTGAATAATAAATAGCATTTTATATTTATTATATTTTCATTTATACCTTGGATAGGAATCACACTACAGTACTGTAGTTTCGAACCAAAACGGGTAGGAATCACCCTATAGTATCGAAGTCACCGGTAGGAATCACGCTATAGTAGCACCAATATTTGTTTTGGGAAGACATTTAATAGTAATAAGATAAGTAAGTAAAATGCACAAGAAATTTGAATATGACTGTTAGACAATTTTAATCTACAACAGGTTGTTATTTAACTGAATACAACCGTATTGTAATACGCAACACCATTTAAAATGAATGAACGCATACATACTACAATTATTCTTCTTTAGAGTATTTGGTTTCTGTCCCCTGTCTTTTGGACCGTCTTAGCTAGGTGCATAATACCTTTTAGAATGAATTAGCTTTGTCCTGCCTCGTTAATTGACCATTTAAATTATAATGTACAAGATAATAGAATAAAAGATAATTTTAATAATTAAAAATTTTCAACTACTTATCTTTACAGCCGTAAACCTCCCCTTTGGATGGGATTAATTTCTTGCAATTACATTCGTTATCCATCTTTTCATTTTTATTACTATATATTTTTGACGCGTAAGGAACAAAGACTTTAAATTGGATTCTTTCGCGTTTTCTAAAATGAACTTTTAAGGGAAGACGTTTTCGCTTTGAGTTATTCGAGTTAAGTCCGTTTTCTATACTCTTATAGGGGAAGACTTATTTGAGCTTATTCAATTTCGTGAACCACACATTTTCTTTACGTTAAATTGTAGGGTGAACTAATTTGTGAATTTTACTTCAAATTTTGACACGGAGTCTTCTTATGACGTTTTAGTTTCACTTCCAGAAAAGCACTGCCTTTCAGCGTTTGTTTTATTTGGCGCCTTTCGCTTCGAACGTTATTTTTTAATAAACACATTAATTCCATCTTTTAACTAACATAATTTTTTGCTACGTTATTCGGCAATAAGTAAAGAGTAACTTGATATAAATTTTATTCTCGTCTACTGCTTCAATCCGATTTAATTTTTAAACGATAAATTCTCTTTTCGGCCTATAATACCCGTTTCCGCGCGAGACTGCCAGGCGTAAGATTTACTTAGATTCTAATAAGATTCTCTTAAATTAATTCTTCCTATTCAGAAGGTGTAATTTTAACATGCCATTAAACTTGTTAATAATTCACTGATCAACAAAGTTTTTGTCACAGAAATAATTTTATTTGAACTATATGTAATTTTTTACGTTGATTACGGAAATGAAAACAGAATTTTTCTATCACACACAGTTTTAGAGTGACACACGAATTTGCATTACCTAGGATTTGAGTCAGAATAAGAAGGGGGCGGGGTCTGCCCCTTGCTCCTCCTCTGCTTATAAGTTGCTGCACATCACTGTTGACTTTCATTTGTCAGTTACCCACTTGATTTCGTTCAGTGAACATTGTGCATTTTATTCGTGGTTTTCCTTAATCATTTTTTGTGTCAGTGCGTTTATATTGTTTCATGACAGAATGCCACGTAAGTGTGTCAACCATCCAAACTGTTTCTGTTATGTGTGCGGATCAGGACAAAACGTGGGCACCTCATATATGCTGTATTACGTGTTTAAGACTTCTGACAGGCTGACTAAATGGGCCTCGTCAAATGTCGTTTGCTGTTCCGATGATATGGAGAGAGCCGAAAGACCATTTAACAGATTATTTCTGCTTAACAAATATGCTAGGCATTACTGCAAAATCTAAACATATGGTACAATACCCAAATTTACGATCAGCATAAGGCTTGTTTTATATAATAAACATTTGCCAGTACCATGGTCATCGGAAACGTGGAGTTTAGATGATGAAAATGAAACTGTTTCATTTCATGATTCAAACGAATGTAGAATGTAATGACGAAGCTCAACATGGTTTACTGACGGACGATGTTGATTCAATGTTTGAACCAATTTGTTCATCGACAGAGCGTTGCTTTCAAGCAGACCTAAGCGAGCTTGTCTGTGATTTGAATTGTCAAAAGATCAATCTGAACTTTTGGCTTCCAGATTGAAAGGTTGAAATCTAAAAAAAAGTCACTCAGATATCTTTTTATCGCAAGCGTCAAAGAGACTTTTTACCCTTTTTTTTCTCAGGAAGGCAATTAGTATACTGTAATAATGTGGACTCTCTCATGGAAACCCTTGGCCAACAACATGATTCAAACGAATGGCGCCTATTTATTGATTCCTCGAAGCTGAGTTTAAAAGCTGTTACTCCATAATGGAAATAAATATCCTTAAGTTCCAATAGCACATGCCGTTCATATGAAGGAATCATACGACAATATGCACCTGCTTGTGAAATTTATCCAATATGATAAATACTTTTGGCATATCTGTGGAGACTTGAAAGTGATTGCACTTCTCTTTGGTTTACAAATGGGTTATACGAAATTCTGTTGTTTCCTCTGTGAATGGGATAGCCGAGCACGGGAAAGCCATTACTCAAAGAAACAATGGCCACCTCGACAAGCGTTATTCCAGGGCATAAAAATGTCACCAGTCCACCTCTGGTTAATCCAAAAAAGTTTTTTGTCACCACTACATATTAAACTTGGTTTAATGAAAAATTTTGTTAAGGCTATGGGTCAAAATGGCAGTGGGTTTCTCTACTTGAAACAGAAATTTCCGAGGATCAGCGTGGTCAAAATCAAAGAAGGGATATTTGTGGGCCCGCAAATTAGAGAAATCATGAGAGACAGCGCGTTTGATGAAACTCTAAGTGAAGTTGAAGGAGCAGCTTGGAGAGCATTTAAAGCAGTGACCACAAATTTCCTCGGAAACTTCAAGGCCGAAAATTACGAATCACTTGTTGAAGAACTTCTCAAGGCCTACAAAGTCATGGGGTGCAACATGTCGTTTTTAAAATTCATTTTCTTGACCCACATCTCGACTTCTTCACAACAAACTTAGGCGATGTTAGTGATGAGCATAGGGAACGCTTTCATCAACAAATATCCACGATGGAGAAGCGATACCAGAGCAAGTGAAACCCCAGCATGTTGGCTGACTACTGCTGGACATTATCAAGGGATGGTCCAGAGGCGAAATACAAGCGTAAACCATCAGTAGCCATATTTTAGGTGAGTTCAATATGCATTTTCTACTTTGATATTGCTATTACGTCTACAAATTAGTCCAAATTTTATTTTCGAGTCACTCAATATTGGTGGGTGATAGACAAATTTTGAGGTGATTTTTGAACTCAGAAGTAAAAAACCTATAAGATCCACCCATTTTTGTTCATGTGACAAAAAAAATTATTTTTTGTCACCCAGTGTAATGTAACAATCTAACTCTAACGGAGTTTTTCCTTTTTATACAAAAGTATAATTTATGTTCGGTGTCTCATTTTTTGAACGTTTCCTTCAAAAGTCAAATCCTCATGGCTACGCTTTTGTTTTAAATGTAATTTTTATATTAACTATTTTCCTAGTTTTTGGGTAACCTGTATATGGTATTTTTATTCGAACTTATTCAGAATTAAATAGACAATTGAATTCATGTCCTTTTTCCCTTTTTCCCTAAATTACATGAGTATTTAACATGCATGTGTTTTTTAAATTCATGTACTTTCAGAATTTATAAATCGTCCTTCCACAAACGAAAAAAAAACGGAGCCACCATTTCGGCTCGTTCACTTTGTTTTCATGAACAATTTATTTATAAACTAAATTAGCCTTTAATTAAGTAATAAATTTCCTTATCATATTCCCATATGTAACAATATATATAGTTCATTGTGTACGTACCATTCAAAGAAGTGTTTCACACGATGAAAGACACCTGTCTGTACGATTAAATCTATAGTTAAGTACATTCTTCCAGCTATACGTATGTAAATTCTCTATGAGATTAAAAAAATATATAAACTTAGCATGTCCCTTCTTTTGCGGCAAAGGGACTCAAATGAGGTATCATGAAGAGCAGTAAGCATATATCATATTTCGTTATCATCGAAAAGAGGAACAAATCAGTAAAGTCAAGGATTCTATTGTTATAAAGGAATTACGAGAAACGGAATCACAGACAAACCTTCTTACCAGAATGGATCAAAACTCCATTACAAACAGAAAGAAATTCTCTCTCATCAATGAAACCAATTTACATAAAAGTTCCCTCTGCTATACCAAAAATAAAACCACGAACAATGACAACACACACACACACACACACACACACACACACACACACACACACACACACAGCAAACACACACACTCACACACACACACACACACACACACATATAACACCTTCAGCACTGGACATAACATTCAATCAGGGTTGCCAGACTTTTCAACCTCAGTTAAGCCAAATAGCTTTCTAAAATAAGTCAGATTACACAGGATTAAGCCAAACTAAATTTGCTTTCAAAATTACCAAACATAGGCTACGTAAACTATGCAATACCAAACAGATACGGTGCACTCATGCAATGCATGCTGCGAGTTCAAGTTCAATTTTCTTTGTATTATCTGATCGTAAATTTTGTTTTGAAACTGGTGTAATTCCAAGGGGTCTTGTAGAATTGATTGCTTTCATAAGATAAATGTGATTAGCACCTTCTGAATGTTTTACTACATTGGATTTCCTTGGAAGAATAGTTTTCTTACACACCTTGCGATAGGCTTCAGAATTCCCAGCTGGGGATTTAGTGATAAAAGGAAATTCAATTTCCCACTGCTTTCTAAATTTTCTGGAACTATCATAATTCACTTTCCATGTTTTGGACAATGACACTTTAAATCATAAACCCTAAGTTAAATAAATAAACACACAGAATTGCTTTTAAGTGAAATAAACTCAGAATTAAACGGAGTCACAATGGGGCCGAAGTTAACAAACTGAGGAATGACCACATGAATCATTTTGTAATTATTGTGTGGCAACTATACTAAAATAAAAGTAACCAAAAATTAATATTCATAATTTATAGTCTTAGTGACAGGTTTACTAAATAGAAGTAGCAAATATTAATTTCTTTATCTATTTATGATGACACACAGTGGTGTAGTGCTAAATAAAGAAGTGAGGGAACGCATTTTGAAAGTGTTACTCAGATGCAGGGGGGACAATGGCGAGCGCGGCGAGCCCATACAGCTGGGGGTCCGGGGGCACTGTAAACCCCCCGGGAAATCTTTTGAAATCTGACCAATTTCAGGGATATTTTGAGGTCATATGCACTAGATATTAGGATATATTCCAAGGTTGAAGATGCAGTATTTCCAGTGTCATTAGATATACGACATCCAGTACGATCAATAAAAATAGCTAACAACTGGAATGATTAACTAAAAAAAGTTAACAACTGGTACGCCGTGGTGACTGTTTCACCAGATCTTTATAGGCTAGCATTGCCTCAGTCGAAGCTAAAAGAACTGAGACAGTTAATGATTCTTTCTTATATTTCTTCTAGGGGTGGGAATTAAAATTTCATGACGTTAGAGATTTGTAAGTTTGGATTTATTTGAAATAGTGAGGGAACGCCGTTCCGTCTACCAAAAAAAGTAAGGGAACGCCGTTCCCACGCGTTCCCACAGCACTACACCACTGATGACACATTGATGAAATTCGGAATATAACCTATGCAAATGAGCCAGTAATTGATAGAAATTAAGCCAGATTTTACTTTTACGCCAGGCGATATTTTCTTAACTACCTTCAAAGTAAGCCAAAATTTCTGAGTTTGGCTTCGAAAAGAGCTAAATGGCAATCCTGCATTCAATTCACAAATATTCAGAATGGAAACAAAATGGCAACTACAGACGAACCATGCCACATTAAGATGCATTGAGTGGTGAACGCATGAGAAGAGAAAATAATTAATTGCTCACCACAGCATGGGGAAAAAAGTCATTTAAAGCAACTACGAATCGTTTCTCATTAAAATATGTCAATATACACCGATGATATACATTAAATGTAAAATTAGATTTGAAAATGTTAATGACGTTGAAATAGAAATAATAATAATAATAATAATAATAATAATAAAAACAGATGTTTATATCGTGTATATATCGTAAAGATATGTACACAGGCGAAGTATCGGTAAGCAAATCAAATATGACGTTATATGACGGAAGGGACCTACAGCTCTACTTGGGATCAGAACCACGGATCGCTACATCATCTGGAAGCAGAATACGATCAACGAACTCCTAAATCAATTCAAAATTAAGAGAAATTAACTGGAAAGTTTTACTTCAGGAGAAATCGTCAAAGGAATGCTTGTCGATAAAAGTATGAAAAATGGAGCAATTTTCGTTTGTTATACAAGGCGCGAATACAGAGGAGGGTGGGGGTTGGGGTGTGGGGATTAGGATTTGTCATGCCGGTGTCATGTAAATATTGCCAGCCCAATATTATTATATAATATACAATAATATTATAAATTATTAATTATTAAAATACGAGATATTATTCAGGTTGAAGCTAGAGGAGTTAAGCCCCTACGCCCCCCTCTGTATCCGCGTCTGTATACCAAATAAATAGAAAAAGAAGTAAATTTGAGAGAAAGATAAAATGTAGATTGTTAAACGTGTACCCAAATAATCTACAAATACCCAGAATAAATGACAAGAAACCAAAACTGTAAAAGAAATTGAGTGAAATAAAAAAATTTGAAACAGTCATTGTGATATTTCTTTATGAGGAATATAAAAGAAGAAGACACTATTAAGAGTTAACCAAAACATTCTTATGTTTTAGCAAAACGAAAGACGAAATTCAGCGAAAATGTAAAATTTAGAACTGTTTAAAAAATGCGAACATCGTTCCCGTCTACAAAGAGGAGCCGCCAAAATACTATAGACCAGTTTGTAGAACCCCCAACAGGAATTTAGAAACGGGAAGCTCTTGTTTGTTGCAGTTATTAGATAATCAAAAAGGTATTTTAGAAGCTTTGTGCCAAAGGAAAACAGGGATTTAATATATACGGATTTTGCTAAAGCCTTCGATAAATATGACATTGGGATAGTTTCTTAAAACTTGGAGAAAAATAGGTCTTACATGGAAACTGCGTCTCTGGACGCTCATTTTAGCTTTTAGTGAAAATACGATATTGCTGACGATATATATATAATATATAATATTATATATATATATATATATATATACACACACACACACACAAACACACACCCACACACACAGTATAATATATATATATATATATATATATATATATATATATATATATATATATATATATATATATATATATATATATATATATGATGAAGTGCTCTGCCCATTGGCAGGTCCATATCATGACTTCCTCCAGGCTACTCTGTCCTCTGCGAGAACCTTTGTTTGTTGATAAGTTCTACCTTCCTTGATGTCATCCAACATCCTCATTCTTCGTCTGCCACGCATTTTCCTTCCCTCCGTTCTCCATTCATGTACGTATCTGAGAAGCCCATCGTGTCTGAGAATATGGCCAATCCATCTTTTATTCCTTTTCTGGATGGTGTCAATTAATGTTCTTCCCTCACCTACTCTTCTTAGTACTTCCTCATTACTTACTCTGTCCCTCCAACTGATTCTCTCCATTCACCTCCAAAACCACATCACAGCTTTCCAGTCGTTTGATATCGGCCTTCTCAATGTCCATGTTTCAGAGCTGTAAGAAAGGACGCTCCAAATCAGTATTTCAAGCATTCTCTTTTTCAGAGCTCGGTCAAATCTCCTTGTAAGCAGTACTTTCCTATTGAATGCTTCTTTAGCCATTGCGATTTTTGTTCTTACTCTCTCTCACAAAACCCATCTTCTGTAATCACGCTGCCCAAATATTTAAATTGCTTCACTTGTTCCAGATCTTTTCCGTTTATGCTTATTTTAATTTCCTCTTCCCTAACTTTCCCAATTTTCATTACTTTAGATTTCTTGGTGCTTATTTTCATTCCATATTTCTCTACGACAGCATTCAATCCCTCCATCATCCTTTGGAGCCCAACCACCGTGCTTGCAATCATCGCTTGGTCGTCTGCAAATCTCACAGCCTTCAAGAGGAGTCCTCCAATTCTCACCCTCTTCCATATCCTCCAACGCCTCTCTTATCATTGCTTCTGCATAGACATTGAAAAGGATTGGTGATAACAAGCATACCTGTCGTACACCTCTCCCAATAACACATGAGTCTACTTCTCCAACGCTAGTCCTCACTATTGCCGTCTGACCCATTTACAATGCAGATATCATTCTTCTGGTTCCGCAACCTTTCGTAAAGCCGAAGTGATCCCTTCTAATGTATTCTATTGCTATCTTTCCCAACCTAGAAGCTAACATTCCCAGTACTACTTTAGAAGCATGCACTATCAGGCTTATCGTTCGATGGTCTTCGCATTTTGTCGCATTTCTCTTCGTTTCCAATGGCACTAATATACTACCAAGAAAGTCTTCAGGCCACACTCCTTCCATGTATATGGATTTGCAGAGATTTACTAATTCTTCCTGTCCTTTTTGTCCCATTGCCATCAGCAGTTCTGCTGGAATTTCATCTCTACCCTCTGTCTTTCCTTCTTTCAATTTCCTAATTGCCTCCATTACCTCGCTTTCCAGTGGTTCGGGTCCCATTTTATCGTTGTCGACTTCCTCCATCCTCTCCATCTGAATTTCCAGTGGCTTATCTTCTTTCCTATACAATTCCTCAATATACTCCTTCCACCTAGTCTTCATTTCTTCCTCATCTGTAAGAGCTTCTCCATCTCGATTTTCTACAACTTGCTGTCTTTTTCCACTTCTTCCGGTGAAAGTCAGCTCTTTTACTTTCCGATACACTAGGTCTACCCGACCCGTTCTCTCCATTGTTTCTATCTCTGTACACTGCTCGTTCCACCACCTTTCCCTCGCATCTTTTGTCGCCCTTAGCAGTTCGTTATACAATCTTCTGTACTCTCTGCGCTCTTCTTCAGTGTTAATGTTTTTCCAGTTTCTTCTTTCATCCATTTTCCTCAACATTTCTTCCGTTACCCAAGGCTTCTTAGCCGCTCTTCTTTTTTCTTTCCCTATGTTTTCTATTGCACTCTCAAGTATGACTGCTTTAAGTCTAAGCCACCTTTCATTTACTGATTGCTATTCACTTATAAAATAAAGGGTGATCCAGAGAAATGGGACCCAAAAGAAACCCCTGTAACTCTTAAAGTATAAGTCCTTTTATAAAATCATACGCATCATTCGAAAGAGGATAGTTACAAGTTTGTACAGGATTGTATAGGTTTTGACAATACAAGACAAGATAAGATACAAAACAAAATAAAAGTGTTAGTTAAAACTAACCCTTCAAGATGACTGCATGGACTGTGGAACAGCTGCGTTTCATAACTGAGCAATATTATGAGCATGGAAGAAGTGTAGTTTCAGCTCAAAGATCTTTCAAGACAAATTTTCAGATGTCAAAATCACCTTCTAAGAAAGTAATCCGTCGGTGTGTCAGAAATCTTTCCCTAACTGGCAGCATTGGAAAAAGAAAACCAACTGGAAGAGTGCGCACAGCAAGGATAGACGAGATCATTAACAGAACTCGTGAAATTGTACAGGATAATCCTAACATAAGCATCAGACGTGCTTCTCAGCTGTTAGGAGTTGGATATGGAACAACAACACACCGTATATTCAAGCAAAATTTAATGCTCTTTCCATATAAAATTCAAACAGTGCAACAACTAAACGATGGAGATTTCGCACGAAGACGACAATTCTGTCAATGGATCCAACAGAAGGTAAATGACACCACCAATTTTCTAGCAACTTTGATTATGTCAGACGAAGCCCATTTTCACTTGAATGGAACTGTAAACAAACAAAATTGTCGTTTCTGGGCAACAGAAAATCCATTGAATATTACCGAAGTCCCGTTGCATAGTCAGCGTGTAACTGTTTGGTGTGGTCTTACTGCATCTCAGATCATAGGGCCGTACTTTTTCGAGGATTCCACCGGAAACACGGTCACTGTAAATGGTGATCGCTACGAAAAAATGTTGACCGATTTCCTTATTCCTAAATTAAGAGATCTTTGTCTAGAAAACCACTGGTTCCAACAAGACGGAGCCACCTGCCATACCACGAGGAACTGTATGGCAGTTTTGCGTCAAACGTTTCCAGGCGAGTTAATCTCAAGATTTGGAGACGTTGAATGGCCCGCAAGGTCTCCGGATTTTTCTCCCTTAGATTATTATCTCTGGGGATATTTAAAGAGTAGGGTCTACAGAAATAACCCAACGACCTTGCAAGAATTGAAGGCCGCCATCACAAATGAGATACAGGCCATACCACCGCACACTCTTGCAAAAGTGATGCAGAACTTACAAGCGAGAACACTGGAATGCTTGGCAACTAATGGAGCACATTTGAAAGGAGCTATTTTTAAAAAATAAATATTTCATAATAAACTTGTAACTCTACTCTTTCGAATGATATATAGTTTTTATGAAAGGAATTAAATATTAAGAATATTTGGCTTTTTTTTATGGGTCCCATTTATCTGTACAATAAACCTATTTTAACCGTAGTTTGTTTCATTAGAGATTGGCTCGGAGTTCGAATCCCACTTACACGGCAGGTGACCATCTACCCTGCAGTGATAACTTAGACTCAAGTGACCCCTCTATAGGGGTAAGTAGGCCTTTAGAATGTTATCTGTTACTGTAACTCTTTAAGGACTAGTCCGCAGCATACGCGGTCACTCTTGTTACCAGAACGTATAGGTTTTATTGTTATTCAAAACTAAATATTTTAGTAACAAGTCACTGAAATGATACACATTTTGGGTTTCTTTCTCACCAACTAAATGACATCTATATATAAACATGTAGAAACATTTATAGAAACGAGGCATTGTAGTACAATTTATATTATTATTTCTGGTGGACCTTAATTAAGGTACCATCCGTCATTAAAGGGTTAATAAACACACGTGACGCTCTTTTTTTACCTCCGTATTCGAACCATTTCTACCCCATTTCGATTGAAGTCACGTTCTAACCATTAACAAATACTGTACAACGGAATAGATGCATCGACTGCAGAGGAAATTAAACCACGCTGATCAAACAGCATTTATTTAAGGGAATAATAGCGCGCAAAACCAGATTTCCGCTAATAATGCATCAGACTCAACTGTGCAACGAGGATTTGACAGCCGCCTACCCAATTCGAAGAGGAAGATTTTTATCAATTATTAACTAACGCTTTGGCTGTCGAACCACGATATAAAATGTTTGCTTCACCCTGTACTCGGTCAATAAATGTATGTGGTCTGGGCGAAAATGAGGACCTGTTTCTTCTACAAGTAAAGCTCTGAAAGCATATATGTTGCATTTGATGTCACATCCTCGCATATAGTTCATTAACACACTGGAAATAGAAAGTTGTGTATTCGTGGTATAAGAAACAACCACAACAGTAATAATAATAATAACAGTAATAATAATAATAATAATAATAATAATAATAATAATAATAATAATAATATAATAATTCGAATGATCGTATTACAAAGTGTCATCGCTGTAATGGGTTTTTCAGCTGCTCTCCCCAAAGAAGAAATTTTAAATGCAAATGTAATCCTATTTCACAAGGTTAAGAAGTACTTTCCATTATTCGCATCATGGCCACTTAAATATATAATTTGCTATAATTTTCTTATATATATACAGTATATATATATATATATATATATATATATATATATAATATATAATATATATATATGGAGCATTTTGTGTGAGGGGAAAAATTGTCTGCAATAAATAAAGAAAAGTGTGGTATAACTTTTAATTTTTAGTTGAGTGCTTTTTCTTATTTTGGACAAGCATTTTGCCTGTCAAATTTTTAACTCAAAATGACTTCAAAGAATGTTCAAATTACGCGGCCAGACAATTTTCTCCAAAAAAAAAACTTTTCTTTTAATTCTGAAAAAGATTTTAATTCAGTTTTATAAACAGATAAATAAATTCTCTCTCTCTCTCTCTCTCTCTCTCTCTCTCTCTCTCTCTCCTCTCTCTCTCTCTCTCTCTCTCTCTCTCTCTCTCTCTCTATATATATATATATATATATATATATATATACCGTATATATATATCCTGCCAAAATCAAGTGAACATCTTTGTGAGAAAAGTTTTTTTGTTTTGTGGAATTCAACACACTGGAAATAGGAAAACCTGTCAGTTCATATTGAGTAACTTTACTTACGAACCTGAAGAAATGGCTAAACGACACAGCTTGGCATTAGCTTGTAGAAACCTGCCATTTGCGCAGATGTGGAAGATGGTCTTTATTTTCGTATTGATCAATCAATCATCCTCTTTCTCTTTTCCTCAAAATGATTGATTTGGAGGTGTATCATGGGACACAGACCTTTCGCACCCAGGGGCGTGCAGTCACTGGAAGCAAGGGAAGCAATGCTTCCCTATAATAAAAATGTGCAAAGGAAAAAAGTCTTTTGCAATGTTTGAATGTGACACTATTTTTCCATCCTCAACAAAATTGAGATTGTACGAACTCACAGCCCGACCTATGGTGGCCGACTACCCAATATGCGCGAGAGTATGCAATGCAAAGGTAGGGTACTACAATCTCAGATATGCATCCTTTTCGAGACTCTGATTTGAGCTTTTTTTCCTTCATTGGAAAATTGTCTATCTTAGAATAAGAGCATTATTGACAACAAAAATCATTTATTGACAAAGAATATATTGGATGGTTTTCAAAATGCTTCCTACGTCAATAATTTTTTTAATAAACGAAATCATAATTAACATAAATCTTCAAATTCTCGTATCATTTGTTCCACTTTGGTAAAAAGGAAGCATTTTTAGAAATGCGTACATCGACAGTAAAATGTCAATGGGGCTTAACTCCAAAACACTTTCACGCAAATTTGGTACTAATAGAATCTATTCATTGATACCAAACTCGCGTGACCGGTTGGAAGTTAAGGCTCACTCTGCCACTTGCCACATTGACTGCAGAAATTAAACGAACCTAAAAGATATTAATATGCTTTCTGTGAGCTACAATCTTCAACAAAAAATGGAGAAAAGATAACATGAGTGATAAATTATTCATAATTACTATTTTAGATAGATAGATAGATAGATAGATAGATAGATAGATAGAATAACCTTTATTAATAATAATAAAATAAATAAAAAAAATTTCACTTTACAACGACTATGGGCGCCCGCAGGATTTTTTCCAAGGGGGGGGGGCAAAATTTAATGTATTAATAGGTAGGGACCGGAGCAAGCAAAAAACTTTTGACCCCTTAGGAACCAGCAGGTTAATTCTAAGCAAGTTTAGTGTTGCATTTTCTGTAATGGAAAATGCAAATATATATTGTATATACATACAATGCACATGATAACAATCATTTATTTTATTTATAACAGAAACATGATAGAATGAAGAAAAAGCACACTAAAGTAAATGTTGTACCTAATTTGAAAACGGTGTTTCGAGCATCACCTACACTGCTCATTTGAATAGGAATTGTAGTCGTCTGCGGTCACTACCAAAATTATGAACAACCTTTTCCATAAAATCAGTTTGTTGGAGTTGATTTTCTCCCGGTGTACACTGAACATACATAACCCAGAGAGTCGCTCATCAGACATAGTAGACCTCAGCCATGTTTTAACTCGCCGAAGTGTACTGAAGGATCTTTCGACTGTGCATGTAGTTGCTGGTAGAGTCAAAAGAATGAGCAGTGCATGACGTACGGCAGGATAAAACACAGTACGTGGCAACAACTCAACAAATTCCTGATTACTTGTGTCATGCGATGATGTGGCCCAGTAATCATACCAACTCAATGTATCAAGTTCATGCAGCCAGGTGCTTGAGTTGGCGCTGCCAACTTGGCGGGATAATTTTAAGGGGGGACTGCTGAACAAATAAAAAGGTAGCAACCTTTTATCATGCATACAAATAAAATTTTTCACCCTTTAGGAGGCAGTTGGATACTTTTCAGCAAGTTTAGGATATAAATATTTTCTTAGAAAATATTTAATATATTTTCTTAGAAAATATTTAATATATTTTCTTGGCATTTCCAGGGCGGGGCAAGCGCCCCCCCTTGCCCCTACCTGCGGGCGCCCATGACAACGACATGAATAATTGTGAAGCTCGACTATTTATTTTATTTAATTTGGCCTTTAAGCTTTAGGCTTTACTGGGCTCTTATTAAAAATCTATCTAGTCATGATACACAATAAACAAATAAGTTGAAATAACTACAAGGAATTAAAGATAAAATTCTATAGTTAAATTTCTAGCGACATCTGAAAATGTGTACTCTTTCCCTTTGGCTATTTTATGAAATTTTGGATGCAATTTGCGGCCAGATCGAAACTAGGTTTCAAAGTTTGAAAAATATAGCCTTTCTTCAGCTCTTGGATATTTAAAAACAGGAAGACAACACAAGGAAATTTCCTCAGTCAGCTTTTCAATCATTGCAAGATAATTATGGAGAATATTTTGATATTCCTCGCTTGAGAAGTGAGCTTTCGGTTTTGTATGCTGAATCCGATTTGCAAGGAAAAACCTGTGAACGAGTTGCTTCACTGTTTGCGAAATGCCAAGCTAGATACACCCTACATCAACTGATGAAGTTTTGTGAATTAGCTTTGAGTCTTCCAGCGACGAGCGCATCAGTTGAGCGTTCTTTCTCCCATTTGAAAAGAATACAGAGCTACACAAGAAATGCGCTAGGTTAAGATAGACTTAATAGTCTAGCTTTAATCTCGATTGAGAGAAAGCTTCTCAAAGAAATGAAGAACGATCGTTTCTATGAAGACGTAATAAATTATTCAATCGAAAGGATAGGAGGATTGAATTAACATATAATAAGGTAAATATTTCCTTTTTTTTATCATTACCTAGGTATCCATTTCATCTTTATTCTTTAATATAATTGGTGTTTACATGCAATTAATATGGACCTTGATTCACCACCTGATATATATATATTTTTGATAAAAAATATAAACTTTTGGTAATCCACTTAACCCTCTAACGCCGACTGGGTCGAATACGTACCGTTTCAAATACACGCATTTAGACTTAACTCTATACAAATGTTCGGCGTTAAAGGGTTAAAATGATTCCCTATCACAATACATCACCGCACGCCTCTGTAAATCGCACCATATGCTCATTTAATTTCAGAAAACGCTGTTGGAAGAGTTGGAGATGATTCTTAAGGATAAATACATGTTAACAGAAATAAGACGTCTTCAGTGACTACCAAATCATTGTTTCTGGTACTATAAGTCGATGCCCATACGCTGCAAGCGGTAGAATTCCGCATCATATAAAGATTTGAAACCGTTTGATTCCTTACACTCTAAAACTGTCATTTGTATGTACTTTAGAACAGCGAGTTGAAAAAATAAAAAAGGTAAGGTACATTGAATATAAAGTATTTTAAGAGGACAGTCTGTGCACTAAAGATACACTGAGGGAAAAGTAAAAATTTTTCTTTTATTCCCTGGAAGTGTACTCTGTATTTTTCATTTAGTTACGGAGAACACCGCTTGCCAAAAAGGTGACTGCTTCATCTACTCTCCATCTGAAACGTAGGCTTTCGACCTACTGTACTATCAATGTAGTCTTGAAATACTTTACTTTATGCGGAGTGGGTTTAGTCATTTAATCACTGAACTTTTATCTTGGTGTGTTTTTCTTACACAACAATTTTATTATTATCGGTCGGCAGTCTTTTCTTCTTGACTGTAGATTTGTACCTCTTCCCAGACGTATTACCCAAATGGTTACGGGGTTACGGGTTAATAGTTTAAATGACTAAATGATTTGCTATGTACGTTAAGCTTTATTTAACCCGGATAGTAAATATGATCAAACTCCACGGCTCTACTCAATCCTTAATATGAGTGGTGACTCACTCAAAATTTATTAATTTCAGGAGGCCTCAGTGTCTCGGCCTTATCTCTCTCTTCTGTCTTGCGCTTCGGCTTTGTATAGACTCAAATCTTAAAATAGGGGATAGTACTTGAAAAGATGGTGTGGGAGTGGGGTGGGGGAATATTTAATACGTAAACAGATCTTAAGAAAGAAAGTACGTATATTCATCATTTGAATTCACAATAATTTTGGGGGGACTTCCTACGGGATCGTCATTTCTATAACAATTCTTACATCGAAATAAAATAATGAAAAAAATAAAAATTATAAAAATAATAAAAAAAAAAGGAATATTTAATTACTCATTATTCATTAAATCAAACAACCAAGTACCATTAAGTGTCGTTAAAACTCATTTTACAAATCTCAAAATTAAAGAAAGTATAGGCCTATACGAGTAGTTAGGACTAGAAAGTGAACACAAAGAAGATTAAATTAATGAGAATAAATTTAGCATTCATTTCTATTCGGAAAGTTACTTGAGATTCTATTTATTAATCTCAACTCAGGATTGAATGGAAAATTATCCTCAAAAGAAACAAAAATGGGTGCTACTATAGCGTGCGGTCTACCTACAAAGATATCTTTAGTCTACAAAAGAATTTGCGCTGAAGTGACCTGACCTGACTTGAATTTGTTCTGACCTGACCTGACCTGAATTTGTGCTGACCTGACCTGAAGTGACTTCGACTTTATCTTTGGAGACGAATGTGAGGTCAAGGCGGACTATAAAAGGGGGAATCATGAAGACAAATATTAGTTCAATTACATTAAAACAAAAAATTTCAAGGACAAATAAAACAAACAATTCATTCTATGGGATATAATGCCCGGTTAGGTCAACTGTATGCCCTTGACAATTGGTTAGATTAAGTTGTGATATTTTCGTTAGTTTTAAGTTTAACGAAAATATCACAACTTAACCTAACCAATCGTCAAGGGCATACAGTTAACCTAACCGGGCATTCAATTAACCTAACCGGGCATTATATCCCATAAAAAGGATTGTTTGTTTTATTTGTCCTTTAAATTTTTTGTTTTAATGTAATTGAATTTGTAAATACGTTGTAGACCGCACGCTATAGTGTAAATATCTTTGTAGACCGCATGCTATAGTAGCACCCAAAAATGTTTATGGGATTTGAGAAGTTTATTCCTAAAAAAAATATTTTCCTATAAATAAAGCTTTGAAGTTAAACGTTAAACTGTTAACAACATTCAGTTCCTTTCTTACTTCTATGAAAAGTTACTTTGACTGCTTTTGTTATTCTTTCATTTAAATCTGAAAAAAACATTTAGTAAAGGAAAATGGGAAGATAAATCAAAATACAAAGTCGTAGAAAATATAGGTGTACTAGAAAATAAACACAAAACTCATTTTATTTCCTATATAATCAAATAAATAATATAGTTTCACTGGAAGATTGTAATAGATATAGTGTTAATTTGTGTGCAAAATATATGTTAACAGTCAATCTGTGAAACTAGTCATTTCACGTAATGTCTAAATATTTCCAGCATTTCGCGTAATACCTGTGACCCTTAAACATAGGTAATACGCATTACTAACCTAACCTAATCAACCTAATCTAACCTAACCTAACCACCCTAACTTAACCTAACCTTCACGAAGTCATTAATCGCTTATCGAATTACGCAAAATGCCTGAAATTTTTAGCCATTACGTGAAATAACTGGTTTCACAGATTGACTGTAACATATTATATACGTTTAAGCGTTTGTATCGTTTGCATATAAATAGTCTTGTTGTATTACCGGATGGTGAAGTTTTATTAAGAACGAACTTCTCATATTATACTTCAAAAGTTACTTGAGTGATGACTTCATTTAAACTTCACTTCATAAGTAGTATAAGAGCAAGTTTGTGAAGGAAATCTAATTTCCTGTCGAGTTTCATTGAATTATTATTATTATTATTATTATTATTATTATTATTATTATTAAATGTCCTAATGTTATAGTTGTCTATATTAATACTAATAATTAAGTCTTTTTGTTTCGCATAATTATGTTTAAGTTGTTACGATTTCGCAAAGTTTGTACATTTTAAATGATACTAGACGTTTGGTTTTATATTATATATATATATATGAAACGCCTACTCTACATTAGGGCATGGTTCAGATAAATCAGTTAATCAGTTAATCATTGTTTCGAATTTAACCATTAATTAATCAAAAACTATTTTTTAGAAAATGATGGGAAATGATTAATTTTCTTCATAATTTCAGCATCATTTTACCTTAAATTTTGTAATGTATCATTTGAATTTGGCACCTTTTTGCGTGTATAAACTGTCTAATCCGCCTATGCCTGATTTCTCGAACTAAAGCAAACTAAATGTTTGAGCAAAATGTTTTCTTCTGTCTTATCTCACGCGACAGAAACAATAAAGCTCTTTCTTACTCGTTTCAAAAGTATTTAACTTTTAATAATTTTTTATCAGTTAATCATTGATTAATTAGGAAATTTCATCATTCATCACT
This sequence comes from Bathynomus jamesi, assembly GCA_023014485.1. Lineage (NCBI taxonomy): Eukaryota > Metazoa > Arthropoda > Malacostraca > Isopoda > Cirolanidae > Bathynomus > Bathynomus jamesi. The sequence continues at coordinate 153,544 of JAJOZX010004931.1, read as the reverse complement.
TTTTCCTAAAAATTATTAATTAACCATGCCCTACTCTACATCTCATGATGAACTTAGCTTTCTGAAATGAATAATAACTATTTTCAAATGTTTACTAGATATTTCAATTATCTGAAAACGGTTTTAAAATGTTTAGATATACAAAGGCTTAGAAATGAAACATTTCATTTGTATAATAAGTTAGGGATCACCTGAAGATCAGGGCCCCCAGCCTTCGTTAATTAGCCTTATAAGGCTAACTAACGAAAATATCACAACTTAACCTAACCAATCGTTAGGTCAACTGTACACCCTTGACGATTGGTTAAGTTAACTCGTGATATTTTCGTTAGTTAGCCTTATAAGGCTAACTAACGAAGGCTGGGGGCCCTGATCTTCAGGTGATCCCCTGAAATTTCTAAATTCCTTTTTGATTCCTAAAATTCCTATTCTGATTCCTAAAATTCTTAAAATCCCATTCCGCAACTGATAAATAGTCAATAACAGGAAATAACACGAAATTTCATTACTATGAACATTATAATTATTACGGTTAATATAAGTAAATTTACAGTTATTTACAGTAGTGATAAATAAAATAAAATAAAATCTTTATTTGCAAATTCTACTTTACGTAATTTAAGCTAAAACTGGATCACCTGAAGATCAGGGCCCCCAGCCTCAATTACCAAATGATATCTTCGTTAAAACTAACGAAAATATCAGGACTTAACCTAACCAATCGTCAAGGGCGTACAACTGACCTAACCGGGCATTCAATTTAATTTATTATTATATTTGGTACTGTAAAGCAAAAAACAAGAATACATGGGGGCCCTGATCTTCAGGTGATCCCTAAAACTAACTAAATTACTTATACGTAAGAGTATAAAATGTTAATTAGCTCATTCAAATGAAATTTCCAGTTAATGTAGCTTGCTTTATTTTCTTGAAGAATATATGAACGTAACATTTTTTTTATATATCTTTCATCCATATTAATATAAAGCAATTTATGCACTCTTAAACTAAATTAATATAAAGCACTTTAACAAGCATATATATATTATTTCTTTTCAACCTTCCATAACAATTATAACAGGCCATTTGATCATTTTTGTCCAAATTTTACTCCAAGCAAACTACATTTTCAGGTATACATACATACATGTACTTCGTTTCCGTAAGAATTATAGGTCTATAAAAATATATTAGTTGTACTAATTTGAGAAATATATACATGAAACATATACGACATCGCACAAACACTTTATCTCTCTTCATGTGCACCTCACTGACTTTAATTTCATATTTACTTCCCTCATGCTCTTTCATAATCTTATCAGTCTGGAAACTAACATCCAAACATTCAACATTATCAGAAATATTTTCTTGTTATTGGAGGAAATTCTTACTTCCGCCTCTTCTTCTACAACTTAGACCAAATCCTGGTACGCTTCCGGGTCAAGGCAATATAAAGGATAAATCACAAATTCATTTCTAATTGTATAGTGAATATTTTCACTACAAGACTCACAACTCATGACATACTCAATTTCACGTATTTTGTCAACAGAAAAATATATAACCCCATTCATGGGGGCTAAAACTTCAGCTTTTTCAAAATTCTCAAACTTATAAATTTCTTCCAAGTTTAAATTATTAATTCTATTTACAAGAGCTATCATCTCGACATCGTTTTCCGAATTAACTTCTTCATAAACTTTTTCCAATTTTTCATTTTCGTCAAATCTTTGCATTTCATCGTTTACAGTCCCTAACACGAAATTTCTTCCTTACCAGTAGCTTCATAATTCCTGTCAACCCCGGATTTTTTTTTTTCGTTTGCAATCCTACTGCAACATATTACCTTCTTACCATACGCTCGATGACCCTTATCAACATTCATCAGTACAACATCATCTGAATGAATGTTAATCCACGAGTGATAGGTGTTCCTCCTTACTTAACCCCTTATTCTCTTCTCTTTTCTTAACCCCCCTACTCTTTCCTTTCTCTCGGGCTAACCTTAGAGTGGATCTTAGGGTCTTTGTTAGCCTTAGCTTCTGTAGATCTGTAGATCATTATTAATATTTTGTTCCGTCTTACTTATGGCATAATCACCATAAAAAATTAAGTACTTCTTACATAAAAAAATAATTTTTAAATGCATTTTAGTATAGTATATTACCTCTGTATTAATTATACACATTATACTCGTTGCACTACTTATAGGAAACTGAATTATGTATCCTGATCATTTGTTTCAGAACATTTTACTCTCATGTTTTACGTATGTGTCGTATGCATTATTTTCATTATTTTATCATCACAGAATTGTAGATTTCTACATCACAATTAACATAATAAATTTGATAATTCATTTCATTTTCCATGTTTTCAGTGCACATATACACTTACTGAATCACAAATTTCTACTTCAGAATCAACAGAACATAACTCATTCCCTACATCAGACTGAACTATTTCACATGAAACATATATACAGGCTCGCAATCAAAAGCCTCTATGTCTGGCATCCGACAAACATAATCTACGAAAAACTCAGACAAAGAGAATTAATTGAAAGTCTCCCAAAATTTCAACCACTCCAGAAGTATCTCATTCATCACCACTGACAGTATTATGCCTTTTAATATATAGTATATGATAAAGCATTTTATAATCTCTCTCGATATTAAATTCATCATTACAATCATAATATGTCCCTCGTTCTTTCGACCAGTTCTCATTATACCCAATTTTTTGTTAACATTATAAAATTTTGAATCAAAACCTAAATATTATTCTCGTTCCGAATAATTAATCAATATAAACCTTTAGCAATATCCCGAACACTAAACCTCTCCCATGTTCCATTCCTTTAGTGAACTTTAACAATTTTAGTACTTAAAATAGCAAAACATAAATTTTACACTAACTTTAATGGAAGTCTCAGAAATTAATGATAAGAGCTCTCGATTGGAATCAATAATATAAATATTCTTTCTTTGATAATAATAAAAACCCACTCTAATAGATAGAGTTTATTTCCACAACAGTTTCGATGCCCACTGGCATCCTCTTCGAGTTTTTCTGTATCCACCCGAAAAGAATGCCAGTGGGCATCGAAACTGTTGTGGAAATAAACTCTCTCTATTAGAGTAGGTTTTTATTATCATATTTTGACCTTCACGTAGAAAAGTGGTTTTTTGCATTTATTCTTTCTTTATGATAAAATATTTTAAATATAGTATGATTATTTTTATTTAATCTGATATTAATTAATTTATTTTTTTTATCTATCTCCGGAATGTTTCACTCATGCGAGTCGTATCGGACTGAAACACGTTTCGTTATGCGAATTTCTGTTCACTTTATATTTTAATTATTGTAGGCGATTTCCCCTCTGTAGTCTTGTCGTCGTTAGTTGTTCCAATACTAGTAGTCGTGTAGTCGCTAACTGCTTCCAATGCTAGTAGTCGTGTAGTCGATTCCCACGCGTAAAGTTAAATTCGACGTTCTCGAGCCTTCGTAGTTCCAGAACGTTGTCGTTCCTTGGCGTTTTCTTTTCTTCAACGACGATTCTTCGTAAAATCTTTCCAACGAGCAAATCTTCTTTCAGCGAATACATAAATCTTCTTTCTTCATAAAACTATTTCTATTCTTCTGTTTTCTATTCGTTGTTTTTCTCGCAAATCTTCTTTCTTCAACGTAACAATCCTTTCCCCTCAAAAATTTCATTGGTGAAACAGTGGAATACCAGATGAATAAAAACGTGGTTGGAACACAAGTGACACCATAATTGTATTATATTAAATAATAAAGATATCGTAGAAATAGTGTCTTTGTGTTTCATCTGAATGAAAATACAATATGTGTATCATTTCTTTGGTCTATGTAGGAAGTATAGCGGTCCATGATCACGGATAAGTGAATTTCACGATTAATTCAGTATATCCCACCGGTGGGTGAGTGGTGCAGGAGCCGCTGTACTCCGCACGCTCTGCTCCCCCCGGCCCCACCTCGCGCGCCACCACACAGTATTATTCTGTTATAGTGTAATATACAATTAAATAGTTTGTACTCACCACAAGACAAGTCGCGGATGTAAATGCCACGCCAAATCACGGTTAACTCGGTGCCATGATCACCGACAACTGCGTGAGTATATATATATATATATATATATATATATATATATATATATATATATATATATATATATAAATCTTGAGTATGAATTACAAAATTAAATCCTGAATAACTGTGGTCTGTACTTAACCCCTTATTTGCTACTTAACCCCTTTTGCTACTTACTTAACCCCTTTTGCTACTTACTTAACCCCTTATTGCTACTTACTTAAACCCTCATTCTCTTCTTTTAATCCCCTACTCTCTTCTTTCTCTCGGTCTAACCTTAGAGTGGATCTTAGGGTCTTTGTTACCCTTAGCTTCTGTAGATCTGTAGGTGCAGGTATAATAGAATTTAAAAAAGAAAGGTGTAGGTATAGAAATAAAAATCTACAAAGGGTTGACAAAGGTAAATAGACAACACGATGATTGTCCCCAAGAACAAATGACAAAGTTTATCAATGGAATGCCAGAAAGTGCGTCGGTTTTACATAATGCAAATGAGAAGGCAACACGATTCTAAAGATATGATTCAAAAAATCTGTTATTATCTATTGACTTTTATTATCAAATCAAAAACTATGGAAAAACCAAAGGCATCTATTTACTTTTGTAAATCCTCTGTAGATATAGAAATGATATTCGAGCGCCATCCCTGGAAGATTAACGTTGTTTGCGGTGTCTACGAATTGTGTGAGTGGATCAGTGGATTAGATCAAGTTGGCGAACATTGGCACGTTGTTGACCTTCTCGTTGGATGAGTAACTTCGTTATTTGTTTGCGTGCAAAACTTTGCGGTGAAACTTTGCTATTTGTAATCCCAAGATTTTGTATTATCATTCCCTCACTTTGACCAAAGTTGGACTGCCAATTCACATGCCCACGGCAATTGGCGGTGTATATCACGAGCTGAAGCTATGTATTTGAAACATCTTCCACAAACGTCATCCTCTTTTCAAGCATTACACGTTGTGTCTGTGACTAAATGGGGCCCTTACCTTTAAAAGTGTATGTGCCAGTATTTTTCAGCGTCATTCATTTGATGTTGGTATATAGACTCTGTGCCATATGTATATCATGTACTAACATCAAAGTGTATTGGTACGAGAACGAAAAACCAACTCCTAAACCAATTAATTCTAAACAAACTTCGCGAAAATGTTCAGATATCCTTGAACGAAACGTCAACAAAGGAAAAGAACAAGAATGAAGAGACTTACCTATACTTTACAAAATCAGCGTCGAACGTCATTTTAATGACATCAAAAATAATTATTATTAAATACTGTATGTAATAAATAATTAAATACTGATATAATAATAAATAAATGAATATATAATAAATAAATGAATGAAATATTTACTTTTTAATCTGAATTAATTCAAGTTAAGGGGATTTGATCAGTCGAAACGAATGAAGCAAAATACGAAAGGGGATTATTTGTAATCTTTCGAATAGATTTAAAAATCAAAGTATTACTGATTTTTTCACAAAATATCCGATATTCTTAGTTTCCCTGACTCGGAAAAAAGAATTATATTTCAAATTTTACTTAGCAAATAAATATACACGTGAAACTCTACAGGACACACACACACACACACACACACACACACACACACACATATATATATATATATATATATATATAATATATATATATATATATATACACAGGGTGTTCCAGAAGTCTGGACTCATAAGGAAAATAGACATTATGGTTTTAAAGTGAAACAAACACATTTCTAATGTCAGTTTTACATATTTCAGGAAAGAAAATACCCTGATGGCTCATTATATACCAGTCAAGAGAAGGTGGAACTGGTATTGCTACATGTTTCCGGAAAAGCCAGAGGGAGACATGTTCGTGAAATAAATGACATGCCTCCCTCTGGCTTTTTCCGGAAACATGTAGCAATACCAGTTCCAC
>JAJOZX010004931.1:62500-142500 GCA_023014485.1 Bathynomus jamesi | reverse complement strand
AAGATTGAGGAAGGGAGAATGGGGGAGATAAATACCTTATGGGATGGTGAGCTGATGGAGAGTCTAATCCACTATGTATCGGGGTATTATCCCTAATGAGATACGCTCGTTCTTCTCCGAACACGATAGATAAATTGTCGAAGTAATTAATAAACGTTTCCTTGGTAACAGAACCAAACAGTTTTTCACAATATTCTAAATCTTCATCTTTATTCTTTTTCCGATTAAATTTTGATACATTTCGTAAATTTTCGGGAAAGTAATTTCAAATTCGACAAATATTTTTCAGTTTTGACATTTAAATTTAAATTTTTATAATTACAAATCAATTTCAAAAATGTTTCTTCATATTCGGCAATGTTATTTTCATTTTCTGCATTTTGATATACGTACTGTATATTCGGCAAAATTATTTTACATTAAAAAATTCTGCATTCAAATTTCGGCAAAGCTTATCGAAATGATGCAAGGAAAGCCTAAAACAAATGTCAAGAACTAAAACGTATTGCAAAATGCCTAATGCTAATGACATTGCCGAAATGTAAGTAGTGAATGTCGGATTGCATGTTACATTGCCGAATTTAATCTTAATTGTCGAAAAAACAATGAGCTATGTCGAATTTAAGATAGTATTGTCGATTTAAACATTTAAATATCGCTTCGAAAAGAAAAAAATATAAAAACTGAGATCAAAATATCGAATATAGATTATTTGTACCGAAAAATTTCGAAATTTACCCAAATTCAATCGAAAAAAACCTGTATAATGTTTCCTGGTTCAAGTAGTATGCGTCGCATCCAAATTCTACTAGAACTATTACCAAACTAATTTTATACTATTAATTATGATTGTACACTTTCTTTCCTTCATGTACGTATTACCTATTCACAAAACCACTTCCTGCCATACCCTAAATGAAAAACCATTTAAAATGTAACCCAGAGTGGCGTTAGTTAATGTCCCTGAAATCTTCTCGAGATATGCTTGATAAATTTAAATTTCACTCGATTATTCAAAGAACAAAGAAAAGACAATGACGTGCTGCAGCGCTCTTCTTGAATGGTATCTACGCTCACTGTTTTAATCCATTTATGTCGGAACCTATCTTATTTTTTGCTTTTAAATCCCAGTGTAAATGTTAACAATCTGACCGTCCTACATATGGGACGTAAGGTATAAATGGGTCAATTAATACCACCTACTGTATTTGTTTTTTGTTTGTTTGTTTTTGTAGAGAAGGATTGAAGTCCTTTCTCCAGAGAATGATTGCCTTTGTATGAAAGTTTTTTTTTAACTTAATCAGGGAACAGAAAGTATGGTTTGTATGCCTTTAATTATAACTTTTCTATGAACTCTCTCTCTCTCTCTCTATATATATATATATATATATATATATATATATATATAATATATATATACACAAACATTTATCATTCTTGTTTAGAATCGGAAAAGAGAATATAAATATTAGGATAAGAACATAGTAGGATGAAAATAATAATAATATAATAATAATAATAATAATAATAATAATAATAATAATAGTGACTTACTTTAGAAATCCGTAAATTACAGGGTATCCCATAAGTTCATTTAACCCCTTTACCCTTACCCTATTCTAGTAGGAAAAGGTTCATGGGTAAAGAGACTTATGGGTCGCCCTCTATATATATATATATATATATATATATATATATATATATATATATATATATATATAATATATATATATATATATATATATACAACACACACACAGAGTATTTCTAGTTGGAAATATTAGCATATAAAGTCAGTTCAATAGACTTTAATAATCAGAGAATCTAAAAAAGTTAAAATAATGCTATCCTGTGATGGCCAAGGTGAAACGTAGAACTGTAATCGTCGAGTGTAGGTCTGGCTTTCCGAATGTGCAAAGTTGGTTATTGTTGGTGGCGTTTATGATTTGGAAAGAAGAGGGGTTAATAGAGTAATCTGCAGCATGGCAGTAGTCTCCTATAGGGGATTTTGAGGGTTTATTTAAAGGGCGCGACGTACGACTTGAAATCTCTCCATGTTCATCTATCCTGAGTTTATATTGGCGGCAGGTGCTGCCAGTGTAGTTCGCCTGAGAGCGAACACACTTAAAGGAATAGACAATAGGCTTGATGGGAGGTCCTCTTTATGAAGAAAATAAGATTTGATATCATGGGTGCTCGTAAATATAAAGCGAAAATCAATTTGAGGGTTCAAAGAAGCATGGAGAACGAGCAGATCAGCTTACAGTTTCGAATTTGAGTAATTATAAAAAGGAAATTTTAAGTAATGAATGTCATTAGAAATTAGAATCAGTACGTCTCATTCATGGGATTATTAAAGTTGGTTTTGACTAAACTATAAAGAATAATGGATTGATAATTAGAAATGATGGATTTGTAGTCAGAAACATCTTAAAAAAGTTGGTATATAATGGTTTTTAAATTTTTTTATTACTATTAAACATTTTGTTAACATCCTCCAATGGATTTGTATTTAGAGGTTTGTACGTATAACGATCACTCAGTAAAGTAGTCATCTTTTTAATGTAATTATTTTCGTCCATGATGACTATCGAATTAAGTTTTTCAACTTTAGTAATATGTAATGAATCATTACTTTTAAGTATTTTCAAGGCTTTTTCATAACTCTGAGACTAATTCGATTCCAAACTGATATTTAAGGTAAAATACCTACTGTTAGCTATGTAAACTCCGTAACTTATAAGCTATCGAATGGTTAGTCAGTTTATTAACTCCTTTACTAGTTGTATCTATTTCTGAATCCCATATTGTAAATAGCATGGATCTTATTAACAAATTGATGTTTCCTAATGATCCTAATTTCAAACTGGTTAGTTCTGAGGTCCTGACGTTCTTTATTCACGAAAATCCTGCTGATGACAAACTTGACTTTCCAAAAGATAAGATTTTCCGAGTACTCTTTCGTTGTTCTGGATCTAAAAATTGGGAAATATAGAAATTAATTCAAATTTGAAGCATGTCCATTTTTATTCTGATCATAATCCTTGGATAAAATCTTCAATTTTTTCTTTTATGTTTCTCAAAACATTAAGAGGTGTTAGTCATGAATTTTTAGATTTTGAGTTGTGCAGTATTATGGACATTGGTATTAAACTATGTTATCCTATTCCACTTCTAGAAAAGTGCTTAAGTAAACCTGAAAAAAGGTGTAACAGTGTAACTAAAGAGGAGTTTGATCCTAAAAATATCATTAGCCTACTTTACCATGTAAATTTTAAAAATCTTCCACCTTACTTAAAACAACTGGCATTAAAGCATTGTCATTAACGTAATCTTTAAGTGTTGAAATACTGTGGATATTTGTGGATAGTAGTCTATTATGACTTGATCCTCTGGATCCAGAGATTCTATCTTTAGTTTTAACTCGCTAATTAATTAGTTTTTAATTGATAATTATTTAGTTTTGCAAAAATTTGTAGTTGCGAATGTACAGGCAGTTGTTACATAAATTTCTTATGTTCTTGTGGTTCGGAACCCACGTAAAATTGTAGGTCCCCTCCGCCACCACGGAGGACATACACAGTACATAATTACGAACACAGTTAGGTAGACCAGCCATGAGTGGATCCTAGGGTCTTTGTTGGTCTGAAACATTATAACATTCTAACATTATAATGCAGCCAGCTGGCTGTCTACTCGAGTGGGTATAAACAATGTGACTCATATTATAGGTCAAACTGGAGAAACCTTAGATGTCAGAGTAAAACAGCATAAATATGCAAATAATTCTAATGCATTGTTTAACCATATACATAGATAGAATCACAATATTAATTGGTCGAATTCTAAAATTCTTATTAAAAATAAAGGCAACTGAAAAGAACATTCTGGAATGTGCATTTATCTATTTTATAAATAATTTTAATAATCGTTGGAGAACGTATAAAATGGACTACATCTTGTGAAAATATTTTTTGCCTTTAATTAGTACTGTTTAATTTTTGACTAATCCCTCCTTACTATTTTGTTTACGCTGTACAGAGATATATATTTTTGACTTTTTACCTTTTCTTTCATTCCCTGACGAGGTGTACTGTTGAATACAAGAAAAAGCTCGGAATCGCTGTTTATTTTACTTTGTGGCTGTGCATCACACACACACACACACACCACACACACACACATATATATATATATATATATATATAATATATAATATATATATATATTATATTATCGGTCATAAGTTCGGGTTCACATACAATATGAAAAGAGAGACAAAGCAAAAACATGGCCACTGCATTTCTGTTGAATGCATAACTTACGTTATAGAATACGAAACAGCTCACATAAATTACGCTAATGGCCAATAATTTAAAGAGATAAGCCAGTATTCATTATTTAGTGTGACCTCTGAGAACGGATGATGACTTCACATATCGAAGGCATCGAATTAATCAAAGCCCGTAGCCATTCAGCAAGAACTGTTGGTCATTCCAACAGAAAAATACGACGGAGGTTCGATATAGGTTTGTTGGCTTCACTTTTGAAGCATTATTTTTAGTCGTTTCCATAAATGCTCACTCGGGCTCAGATCTGACTATATGGTGGAAAGTTCAGCACTTTGACCATCCCAATCTGCTTTTCCTTCTCCACTGAAGCCTTGTTGAGTATTGGATGTATGGTATGTATATTGTGGGTCATGTGCAATTGGCGAACTTCACACGGCAATGCATATTAAACCAAAGGTTTTTTTGTCAGTGCTTCTTAATAATAGTCCTGTAGTGTTTCCTGAGCTCACTCGCTTTATCTGAACTGAGGCATCCCTCACTATAGCAGAACCATCAGTTTCAGTCTCACTTAATACAGTTAGACTGAAATTTTTTACGGCTACTTTGTCTCACCAACCTATGATTTTCATTTCCAAAAGGTTCCACTTGCGTCTCATCAGTCCATGAAAAAATTCTTTGATTTATCACGCCAGTTTTGATATTCCATCGCAAAATCAATCCTTTTTTTTTTTTGGTTCCTCAAATGGTTACAGTGTCTGTATCACTTCAAGAGTAATAAACGATGATAATAAAACTGTGCTCAAGTGACTCAGGTGTATTGAAATTGGTGCTGCACATGTGGAGGTGACCTCAAGGTTAGGAAAAATTTAGGATAAAATTATTTCTTTCTGTAAATAAAACTCCCATTCATTGTCTGGATAATATATTCGCTTTGCGTGAGTTCTTTGTTTTCTGAAATATAAATTTTTTAAACTACGCATGGACTTTTGGAGTTTTGTATCTTCCTTCAATTTGAACACATTGTTCACAACGTCCGACTACTGATCGACAGACATATAAAAGTTTATAGGTAATTTTAGAACACCCTGTATACATATATATATATATATATATATATATAGGGTGTCCCCTAAGTCCCTTTACACCTGAACCTTTCCCTACTAGAATAGCGTGAAAACAATGGGGGTAATGAGACTTATGAGACACCCTGTATACAAAATATACATAATATTTACAATATATACACAGGGTGCTCTAAAATTACCTAGTAAACTCTTATATGTCTGTCAATTAGTAGTCGGACGTTGTGAACAATGTGTTCAAGTTGAATGAAGACACTCTGAACATCTAAAATAAACAATTAGTGTTATTTTTCCTACTGTTGCTGTATTTGAAATAAAATTGTTAAATATCGCATAATTTTTGTTAAGATATTGCGTTCATATAAAAGTTTACTACATAATTTTAGAACACAAATATTTACTAGGTAATTTTAGAACACAAAAGTTTACTAGGTAATTTTAGAACACAAGTTTACTAGGTAATTTTAGAACACACAAGTTTACTAGGTAATTTTAGAACACAAAAGTTTACTAGGTAATTTTAGAACACTTTATATATTAAAATAAATTTAATTATATTCTCCCTTCAGTGACACGATAACAAATGCCTGAAAAACGCGCATATAAATATAAAGACGCACATAAAAATATTAATTTCAATTACTTTTATGAGTATACATGTCAGTATTTACATCGTGGCAAATCACATCAACATTAGTGATAAAATAAATGGAGTGAACAAGCAAGCTGGTGCTTAGTTAATAAAATAGAAAATTATTTAGTAAACATTTTCCCATGGGACTAATTAACATTTTTTCTAACTCTGCTGGAAATAAATAAGGATTGAATTTCAATAAACAAGCATTCAATCATTTTTTTTTAATTAATTGATAAATGAGGAGTTTTATTTGGGGATTTAGTTTCTGCAACCAATTTGTTTTGATAGCCTTTAAATGATATAATGAAAGCACAGTGAGCATATGGCGAATAAATAATTCTGTTTCATATAGCGTTAGTATCATACGCTCTTTATTTTATAATTTTTTCTCCCTCTCTATCTCCTATCTTATATTATGCATATACATCGTCGCAGAGAGAGAGAGAGAGAGAGAGAGAGAGAGAGAGAGAGAGAGAGAGAGAGAGAGAGAGAGAGAGAGAGAATAAGTGCCGTGAAAAGGGTTTAATTTCATTTAATTTGCTTTATTTGCACTCTTACTACTGAATGTACACTCATTTTCTGAATTTCTTACAAGGTAGCCGTGCCTAGCCTTTAACTGAGACATGGAACATGTAGCCGACATTTTTTGAACGAAGGGAAGAAATGTAAATCACGACGCTTATCACTATTTATCGTTTTATTTTAATTAGGACAATTATAATAACGGGGGAAAGGAAGTGTGAATTCATAATTTTAACACCGTATCATGGAGGAAAACTTAAGTTAAATAAAATTTTTTAAATCAAATTACATTTTTTAGCACATACTGTAGAACGATCTTCTTTTAAGGAACCTGAAACGAGACTGTTGAACCAGAGCATTCTGCCTCCGGTGCAGTTCCCAACCTCTTTTTCCAATTCGGAAAGGTTGCTAATTAGTGATTTATATTTCAAATAATTATACTTTACATATACAATATGTTAATTTCACAAAATTAAATCAGTTTACTACACATAAACATCATTGAATTTCCAATTAAAAACCATAAAAACTACAAAATTTCATATTAAAAACAACACATGACATAATGTTGAAAGCAAATAACTCCCCCAAACCGTTTTCCTACTTTCTTTTTGGAGAACATACTTTAAACCATCGTTGGTATCATGCAAGACAAAAAACCCCTCTTCTGCAGTATTTACAGAGAACGATAAAATTGTGATTGTAGACGAGTAAGCGCGAAGAATATGTACGAGTATTTCATGATTAAAAATGCGCAACACAATCTATAACAAATTTCATATCCCTTTAATAGTAATTAATACTGGAGTACTAAAAAAAAACTGACTGAGCAATTTTAACGAGTGGCGTAGACATTATTACATATGAGAAAAGATGGTTGAAAACTGTCTCTAAAAAGCCAATCGAAAAGTAACAGTTAAGAAAGAATAAGCGTCGGTGTATCTGTGAAGTGTAACGAGCAGGCAGTGTGTATTACTTCGTATCATTTAAATGTATTTGTATCTTTATAATCTTTAAGTGTATCTGATACGAGATACATAAAACATGAAAAGTTGTTCATTAAAATAACAACTGAAGGAAGTTTGCTCACTAACTGTAAAAAGCCATTTGTTAATTTCAACTAATTATATATCACTGTCGACAAAATCAAACTTTTTATTTGTCACATGAACAAAAATGGGTGGATCTTATAGGTTTTTTACCGCTGAGTTCAAAAATGGCCTTAAAATTTTTTTATCACCCACCAATATTAAGTGAATCGAAAATGAAATTTGGACTAATTTATAAGCGTAATAGCAATATCAAAGTAGAAAATGCATATTGAATTCACCTAAAATGTGGCTACTGATGATTTACGCTTGTATTTCGCCTCTGGGCCATCCCTTGACAATGTCCAGCAGTAGTCATCCAACATGCTGGGGCTCCACTTGCCCTGGTATCGCTTCTCCATCGTGGATATTTATTGATGAAAGCGTTCCCCATGCTCATCACTAATATCGCCTAAGTTTGTTGGGAAGTCGAGATGTGAGTCAAGAAAATGAATTTAATTTTCAACGACATGTTGTACCCCACGTCTTTGTAGGCCTTGAGAAATTCAACAAATGACTTAATTTCGGCCTTGAAGTTTCCGAGGAAATTTGTGTTCACTACTTTAAATGCTCTCCAAGCTGCTCCTTCAACTTCACTTAGTTTCATCAAACGCGCTGTCTCTCATGATTTCTCTAATTTGCGGGACCACAAATATCCATTCTTTGATTTTGACCTCGCAGATCCTCGGAAATTTCTGTTTCATGTAGAGACCCCCCTCCCCCCGCTGCCATTTTGATCCATAGCCTTAACAAAATTTCCATTAAACCAAGTTTAATATGTAGTGGTGGCAAATAACTTTTTTTGGATTAAGAAGAGGTGAATTGGTGAGATTTTTATGCCCTGGAATCAACGCTTGTCGAAGTGGCCATTGTTTCTTTGAGTAATGACCTTCCCGTGCTCTGCTGTCCCATTCACAGAGGAAACAACAGAATTTCGTATAACCCAGTTGTAAACCAAGAAGAAGTGCAATCACTTTCAAGTCTCCACAGATATGCCAAGAGTATTTATCATATTGGATGTTTCACAAGCAGGTGCATATTGTCGTATGATTCCTTCATATGTACGGCATGTGCTAATGGAACTGAAGGGTATTTCATGTTGTTCGCAAGGGTTTTCATGAGAGGGTAGAAAGTTTCTTTGATGCTTGCGGTAAAAAGATATCTTAGTGCTTTTTTCTTGAAGATTCCAACCTTTCAACCTGGAAGCCGAAAGTTCGGATTGATCTTTTGACAATTTCAGATCACAGACAAGCTCGCTCAGATCTGCTTGAGATATTAAGTGAGGCTCTGTTGATGAACAAGATGGTTGAAACATTGGATCAACATCGTCCGTCAGTAAACCATGTTGAGCTTCGTCATTACCATTGTACATCAATTTCATTTTCATCATCTAAACTCCACGTTTCCGGTGGCCTTGGTACTGGCAAATGTTTATTATGTAAAACAGGCCTTATGGCTGATGGTAAATTTGGGTATTGTACCATATGTTTAGCTTTCGCAGTAATGCCTAGTATATTTGTTAAGCAGAAATAACAATCCATTAAATGGTCTTTCGGCTCTCTCCATATCATCGGAACAGCAAACGGCATTTGACGAGACCTATTTAACCAGTCTGTCAGAAGTCTTAAACACGTAATACAGCATATATGAGGTGCCCACGTCTTGTTCTGATCCCCTACCTTGCAACCAAAATAAAGTTCGTATGCTTTTTTGACGAGAGGGGTGAAATTTCGCCTTTGAAATTTAAGTGTTAACTCTCTGCACACATAACAGAAACAGTTTGGATGGTTGACACACTTGCGTGGCATTCTGTCATGAAACAACACGAACGCAGACACAAAAAATGATTAAGGAAAATTATGAATAAAATGCACGATGTTCACTGAGTGAAATCAAATGAGTAACTGACAAATGAAAGTCAACAGTGACGTGTAGCAACTTATAAGCAGAGGAAGAGGAAGGGGCAGACCCCGCCCCTTCCTATTCTCACTCAAATCCTAAGTAATGTAAATTCGTGTGTCACTCTAAAATTGCGGGTGATAGAAAAATTCTGTTTTCATTTCGTAATCAACGTAAAAAATTAACATAGTTCAAATAAAAATATCTCTGTGACAAAAAACTTTGTTGACCAGTGAATTATTGTTGTAAAGTCTATTTTCATATTTACTTTTCTGTAATGAACTTCATAGCGTGAATTAAATACATTCACAACTGAATAACAATAACACTCATTAATTTTAGGATATTTGGCCATAAACTTCAATAAAGATGTCATTGGAACGCTTCCCAGTATGATATAATATATATATAGTATAATAATAAAAATAATTTTATTATACAGTATTTGTTTCCAAGTTTCTCTTTGTTCCGGACTGTGAGTACTATGCTCTTCACTTTGTGTTCCTTAGAGTTTTCAAGTCTTTATCGTGAATGGTGTCTTTTAAAGGACAGGAAGTAGAGATAAATTCTTTTCATAATAAGTTTACACTCAATTAAAAGGCGTTAAGTTTCTTAAGAAGAGCAGTAAGCTGGTGAGGGAGAAAGTAGGTTTTCTCTTACAAGTCCATCTTTAACGGAATTAATTCTCGGCCAAAGTCCCTACATCTTGTTTAATTCTTTTTAGTGCTAAAGTCCCTACTCTCGTCAAGTTACAGAGGTACTAAAAGTAAATGGGTTTACGCACTTTGCGGGATCTAAAAGGATGGTCTAATATTATAAACAATCAATTTGGGGAATTCCATAGTATTCATAATTTTACTTAACGTCATATTACTTTCAGTATAATATGACGTAATGTTTTCTGTATGAAAAATGAATAAGAAAAGTTTAGTTCCCCTAAATTTTAAAATAAATAAGAAAATAAACCAAATAAAATTATAAAAATTTATTACGAAGTGTTAATTAAAGTTAGCATTTAATTAAATTTATTTATTTTATTATTTATTTATTAAGATTATTAATTAAAAAAAGCAAACAAAATAAAACAGAAAATAAACAAACAAAATAAACAAAATATCCGTAAAAGTAAATTGCAATCAAAGTTACTCATTTATTAATATATTTAAAACAAAAACGGATCCTTATATATGAAAACTTAAATTAATTAAAAATAATTAAAAATCTCAAAAATTAAAGTTGTTGATTAAAATGATTGAAGTTATTGTAACTTGTAACTTATTATGAAATGGATAAATGCAGTAAGAAATAAATTCTCAAGATAAATTCTTAAAGTTGATCTTAAAGTGATTAAAACTGGTTAAAGTTTAAGTATGTAATGCAGGTGTGCCAAACACATACAAATAATTAACAGAAAAGGTAAAGGATTGTGTATGCGAGCGTTTATGTAAAATAAACTTAGTAAATTAGTGATTAAATAAGATAATTGGATCACCTGAAGATCAGGGCCCCGCAGCCTTCTTTAGTTAGCTTTATAAGACTAACTAACGAAACTATCACGACCTAACCTAACCAGTCGTCAAGAGCGTACAGTTAACCTAACGATTGGTAAGTTAGGTTGTGATTTTCGTTAGTTAGCCTTATAGGGCTAACTAAAGAAGGCTGGGGGCCCTGATCTTCAGGTAATCCAGATAATTTAACTAAAACACAATTTGGCTTTAGAGGTAAATATACAACGGAATATGCCATAAACATGTTGTTAAAAAATGTGTATCAGCACTTAAACAACAAAAAACACACTGCCTTGATCTTCCTCGACTAGTCTAAAGCATCTCATACACATCTCGTACACATAAACATGCAGCGCCAAATTTTGGATTAGATATTTACGTATTAGAGTATTGTATTTCAACCCATTAAATGCTATTGTTCCTATCTAGGAAAACATTTGGAACACCTGAAGATCAGAGCCCCCAGCCTTCTCTAGTTAGCTTTATAAGGCTAACTAACGAAAATATCACGACCTAACCTAACCATTCGTTAGGTCAACTATACGCCCTTGACGATTGGTTAGGTTAGGCCGTGATATTTTCGTTAGTTAGCCTTATAAAGCTAACTAAAGAAGGCTGAGGGCCCTGATCATCAGATGATCCAAACATTTTAACAAGACTATGGAATTAAAAGTTAAAAGTTAAAATTTTAAATTCATACTTAAAATTTTTCTATTTTAATTTTATTTCTTCTTTATCAGATACTTTTTAATTTTTATTTATCAGATACCTATTTCATGTTTATCTAAAGTATCTGAAATTGAATATACAACAAAATATCAAGAAATACAAAAGAAAAGGCCTTTAATGGTTTAAGAAAGTTAAAAAAAAGATACATAGAAATTATTATTTAACATGCATTTTAATTTAACATTTAAAATTGTTACATTATACAGTATATTCAAATTTTATATTTCTAAAGTATGATATATATATGAGGGCCACTCAATATATTTTGCCCCACCTTTTTATTTCTTTCCAAGTTTCCTTGTAAGTTCCAGAAATTTTGTACATAAGTAGTTACATACCTTTTTTACAAGTTTTTATTTTTGCACATAGTTTCCATCCTTTTCTACGGCTTTTCTCCACCTCAAAACGAGTGTCTTATTTTCCTTGCTGATAAAAGTCCGCTGGAGCCACCTCTTAACCTCCTCAACAACCTCATCGTCACTCTGAAACTTTCTTCCATGAATAGCATCCTTCATTGGCCCAAACAAATGGAAGTCTGAAGGTGCCAGATCCGGGCTGTATGGAGGGTGGGATAACACAGTGAAGCGCATTTTTTGTGATGGCCTCTCTTGTTTGCAAACTGTTGTGTGGTGTTGCGTTATTGTGCAAAAGAAGGGCGTCTTCCAGTTTTCTCTCCGGTCGAACTCGCTTTATACGTCTCTGGAGTCTCTGTAGGGTAGCAATATATGCCTCTGAGTTGATTGTTTGTCCTTTCTTCATAATGCCCGCCAGAATGACCCCTTTCATATCCTAGAAGATGGTGGCCATAACCTTCCCTGCAGAGGGAGCCATTTTGAACTTTTTTCTGACGTGGGGAGTCTGCACGATGCCACTCCATGGATTGGCGTTTTGTTTCAGGTTCGAAGTGGTGTACCCAAGTCTCATCCCCAGTCACAATTCGTGAAAGGAAGTCATCCCCTTCTCTCTCGTATCGAACCAACGACTCAGTAGCAATTTCTTTTCTTTGGGCTTTGTGATCTTCAGTCAGTTGGCGAGGAACAAACCGTGAACACACTTTTGAGTATCCTAGCTGCTGAATTATCGTATTCACACTTCCTTCTCTAATTGCTAGCTCCAGTGATAGCTCCTAGTATGTGACACGCCGATTTGAGCGAATGATGCTGTTAGCACGTTGCACAGTGTGAGATGTCACAGCCGATGCCGGGTGATCGCTGCGTGGCTCATCATCGAGGCTGGATCTCCCTCTCTCCGATGATCAAACACGTTTAGACCAGCGTCCAACTGTGCTTCGATCAACAACAGTATCTTCGTAAACGTTTTGTAGACGTTTGTGAATATTTCCAACTGTTTCTTTCTCTGCGGTTAAGAACTCGATAACGGCTCTCTGTTTTCGACGCACATCACCGTCAGACACCATTTTTGAAACTGCGTTAACCATCGGTTTTATACAAGGGCGTTTAAAGGCGGTTTTATACAAGGAGGGGAGGTTCAAACTGGAAAAATCCGGTTATGTGAATCGCAGAAACTTCAAACTTACAGCCCAAAAGAAATTTCAGCCCCATGGCCTATTCTTTAGCTAAGAAAAAAGAGTGGAGCAAAATATATTGAGTGCCCCTAGAATATATATACTGTATTCAACCGAGTTAATGAATTCTTTTCATTTAACCTTCAGCTTTCCTAAACCTTTATCCCTATTTCAATTTTTTGTTCTAAATGTAAATCAGTTTCGATGTCTTTTGATGAAACAATTTTAACTTTCGTCAATCTTCGTCGTAGTTTCTCACTTTTACTGAATTCGCAAAAACTAATACACAATTTCGCTTCTTTGATTTTCTTTTGTTTATGTAATTAAATAAATAAGTGTGTGTGTGTGTGTGTGTGTATATATATATATATATATATATATATATTGTTGCTTTCAGTGGTGATAAACCACGTACGAAAGCCTCGTCAAGTCAATACTTTGATCCCCTATTTCCTTGGTAATGTGCTGCGAGCTGCTCGTACCCTAAAATGGGCATATGGACAGAATGGTGCTCTATGTGAAAGATGTTTAACTTTTTGTATTTCCACTTAAACTATGAATGCATCGATGAATAATATAATATATATATATATATGAATAGAAACGACATAAGTGTTAAGGAACGTTTCTGCACAAGAGGAGGAGAGATAACGAACAATGAAAAATGAGGCGAACCGCCCGGGAATCGAACCCAGGGCCTTCCAATTGCCGGTTGGACGCTCTACCATTATGCTACGGACCTCACTCAATCACAAATCGAAATTCTCCCACATAGGGCAGAAACCAATGCCCTGAGAGGGCACCCTCGCAAATCGTGAATATGCGCATATAACTGCAATGACCGCGCAGTATATAAATGAATAGAAACGACATAAGTGTTAAGGAACGTTTCTGCACAAGAGGAGGAGAGATAACGAACAATGAAAAATGAGGCGAACCGCCCGGGAATCGAACCCAGGGCCTTCCAATTGCCGGCTGGACGCTCTACCATTATGCTACGGACCTCACTCAATCACAAATCGAAATTCTCCCACATAGGGCAGAAACCAATGCCCTGAGAGGGCACCCTCGCAAATCGTGAATATGCGCATATAACTGCAATGACCGCGCAGTATATAAATGAATAGAAACGACATAAGTGTTAAGGAACGTTTCTGCACAAGAGGAGGAGAGATAACGAACAATGAAAAATGAGGCGAACCGCCCGGGAATCGAACCCAGGGCCTTCCAATTGCCGGTTGGACGCTCTACCATTATGCTACGGACCTCACTCAATCACAAATCGAAATTCTCCCACATAGGGCAGAAACCAATGCCCTGAGAGGGCACCCTCGCAAATCGTGAATATGCGCATATAACTGCAATGACCGCGCAGTATATAAATGAATAGAAACGACATAAGTGTTAAGGAACGTTTCTGCACAAGAGGAGGAGAGATAACGAACAATGAAAAATGAGGCGAACCGCCCGGGAATCGAACCCAGGGCCTTCCAATTGCCGGTTGGACGCTCTACCATTATGCTACGGACCTCACTCAATCACAAATCGAAATTCTCCCACATAGGGCAGAAACCAATGCCCTGAGAGGGCACCCTCGCAAATCGTGAATATGCGCATATAACTGCAATGACCGCGCAGTATATAAATGAATAGAAACGACATAAGTGTTAAGGAACGTTTCTGCACAAGAGGAGGAGAGATAACGAACAATGAAAAATGAGGCGAACCGCCCGGGAATCGAACCCAGGGCCTTCCAATTGCCGGTTGGACGCTCTACCATTATGCTACGGACCTCACTCAATCACAAATCGAAATTCTCCCACATAGGGCAGAAACCAATGCCCTGAGAGGGCACCCTCGCAAATCGTGAATATGCGCATATAACTGCAATGACCGCGCAGTATATAAATGAATAGAAACGACATAAGTGTTAAGGAACGTTTCTGCACAAGAGGAGGAGAGATAACGAACAATGAAAAATGAGGCGAACCGCCCGGGAATCGAACCCAGGGCCTTCCAATTGCCGGTTGGACGCTCTACCATTATGCTACGGACCTCACTCAATCACAAATCGAAATTCTCCCACATAGGGCAGAAACCAATGCCCTGAGAGGGCACCCTCGCAAATCGTGAATATGCGCATATAACTGCAATGACCGCGCAGTATATAAATGAATAGAAACGACATAAGTGTTAAGGAACGTTTCTGCACAAGAGGAGGAGAGATAACGAACAATGAAAAATGAGGCGAACCGCCCGGGAATCGAATTTGTGAATTGAGTGAGGTCCGTAGCATAATGGTAGAGCGTCCAACCGGCAATTGGAAGGCCCTGGGTTCGATTCCCGGGCGGTTCGCCTCATTTTTCATTGTTCGTTATCTCTCCTCCTCTTGTGCAGAAACGTTCCTTAACACTTATGTCGTTTCTATTCATTTATATACTGCGCGGTCATTGCAGTTATATGCGCATATTCACGATTTGCGAGGGTGCCCTCTCAGGGCATTGGTTTCTGCCCTATGTGGGAGAATTTCGATTTGTGATTGAGTGAGGTCCGTAGCATAATGGTAGAGCGTCCAACCGGCAATTGGAAGGCCCTGGGTTCGATTCCCGGGCGGTTCGCCTCATTTTTCATTGTTCGTTATCTCTCCTCCTCTTGTGCAGAAACGTTCCTTAACACTTATGTCGTTTCTATTCATTTATATACTGCGCGGTCATTGCAGTTATATGCATATATATATATATATATATATAACAGAGCTAATGTAAAAGGGTTAACGATATAATTAAAACAACGAAAAAGGAAAAAGAAGAATTATTTAAAAAATAAAAAAAATAAACCAGAAACGGAAACCAAACACAAAAACTGGAACGAAACACGAAGACAATCATGGACCAGAAAAATCTAAAACTCTTACCATACGAGTACCAAGAATATGCCGCTCTATTCCTCACGATATGAAGATAAAAGTCTGTTTGAAACCTTAATAAAAAGCGTAACAAACACCCTCTTAACTCTTTTGAATGTGTGGGACAAAGACGTTAAAATTTAACAGAAGCAAAAGCATCAAAGGTTCTCAACGAACTTCAAATAAAGCGAGAAAACTAAAACAATATGAACATAAAACAGAATATCTGCTATTAACCTTCCGTACATAGGGACTTTCAGCTAAAAACTTTTTAGTGCAGACATAGTCCACTATGAACAATAGAAAAGCCCAAAGTAGTATATATATATATATATGGTACCATATGAGCCGGATGTACCTGAGTATGTGCGGTGGAGAGGGCAAGGAAGCAACTCGCTTCTCTACCAAACCAGGCCTAGAGGTAAGGCCACCAGCTTGACCTTCTTGCGAAGAGAGACCAACGCACGGAACTGCTACGAGGTTATGAGGTATGGTATTCTAAAATTACGTAGTAAACTTTTATATGAACGCAATATCTTAACAAAAATTATGCGATATTTAACAATTTTATTTCAAATACAGCAACAATAAGAAAAATAACAATAATTGTTTATTTTAGATGTTCAAAGTGTCTTCCTTCAGTTTGAACACATTGTTCACAATGTCCGACTACTGATCGACAGACATAAAAGTTTACTAGGTAATTTTAGAATACCCTGCGTATATATATATATATATATATGAACTTTGATTGCATTTACCGCAACAATATAAGATCACCCAAACTTGCAAGGAAAAAACTAAAACAGTGTTTAAAAAGGCTAATTAATTTCGGCCGGTCACAACCAGGACGGAAGTTTTTAACCTTGTTGGGCATTTTAACTAGTTTACGGCTTTGAAAAGGGCTTGGTTGTGACCGGCCAAAGTTAATTAGCCTTTTTAAACACTGTTTTAATTTTCTTCTTTGCGGGTTTGGGTGATCATATATATATATATATATATATATATATATACACACCTTGGTTTTTCTTCCACCAGAATTGTTCATTCTGACAAAAGACATGCTTGAGTCCCCACCTTAAACCTCCAGCTTAACGTGGAATCCGAACCACGACCCACAAAGAGTGGTCAGAAATTATAAAGTCCTGGACCGGACTCGATCTCACGACCTCACGATTAGCAGGCCAGCGTCTTAACCATTAAGCTACCCAGAGTACCCATTTATTTACCACTCCATTTTTGTATGGAAGTATGAACAGCTGGTTGAGTTGAGTGCCACCTGCCGTCGGTGGGAATTGACCCCGGGGCCGATGGATTTGTAGTTAGTGATACTAACCACTACACCACCGAGACGCACATACAGTATATATATATATATATATATATATAAGAAATGTATAGCGAAATTTAGATATTTTGACCATACATCATATTTTCCAGCGCCCGTAGCTATGTGGTGACACCGTTTTTCTATGAACGAAGTGAGGATAACGAGGTCAACAGTTCGAATCCCGATGATGCTGGTGCCAATTCCTGGCTCTCCTGACTGATTATTATTATTATTATTATTAAAATAAATCCCTAAATAATACCTTTAGTCAGAAAAAGAATACAACTTACATTGTAAAGTTTTTTCCAATATTTTTCAATATTTTTCTGGCTTTAATGTAGTCACAGTATTCTTAACTGAATATGCCGTTGAAAGCATGGAAGCTTTTTAGTCAAAATTAATGGGATTCTGTTTATTTATAACATAACCGAAGTAAAAGTGGCAAGCAATAATAATAATAATAATTCTTATCTGAATATGCCGTTGAAAGCATGGAAGCTTTGTAGTCAAATTAATGGGACTCTGTTTATTTATAACATAACCGAAGTAAAAGTGGCAAGCAATAATAATAATATAATAATAATAATAATAATAATTGCTACTATAATTCACCGAATGTCTGTCCCTCTGTCCTCAGAAAAAACGTTTACGTTTCTGAACCGATTTCGACCAAACTTCGTATGGTGGATGGGGGAGATAAATAAATAATGAACGAAAATATATGTGCAACCAGGCTCCCCACCCTCCCCTCGAATTACTGGTCCCGAAGGCCCCAACATCGAAATAAAACTATAGAAAAGAACGCAGTCATAAAAATCTTAAACTTCATATTGCCGCCCGTAATAATAACAATAAAAAAAAAATAAAATTTGTCGATACAGTCTTTCATCATAATCAAGTATAATAAAATTCTACTATTAAGCAACTGTTATCATATCTGTACTCAAGCCCCCTCAAATTCCTGGGCCCGAAGGCCCCAGCACCGAAGGTCTAGCTTTAGCTTAGTTAGTAATAATAATAACAATAAACAAAAGGTGAACATTTTATAAAAGTAGGGTTGGCTCATTTTACACAATTTTAATGAAATGATCAATTGTATACGCAAGAGAATGAAAAAATATTAGCATAAATTATGAAATTAAAAATGCTTAATGATATTAGCATATTATAGTTAATTATAAAATGGGACGTTAATTACTGTGATAATAATGGCATCAGTGAATTTATACATCAGAGAAATGATGTAACAAATGGTGAAATATGTAAGTAAAGCACCTTCGTTCAACAAATTTACGACAATACACATTTTTTTTTCTGCACGAAGGAGGGGCCAAGGACGAACGCATGCAAAAAAGCCTTCACTATCCCATAGAAGGTGAAGAAGAGAGCCAAAATGAAGCTCCAAAGTTTTTGAGATTAACCCTCACATTAGGGAACTGGACAGAAAAGGAATGAGAATGTATCGAAAGTCTGGGACTGTAATCTCTCCTTAAAGGAGGAGGCATGTAGTTAAAGAGTTCAGAAGAGCAATGGCCGTTATTATAGTGATAGTAAAGAGAGAGTGAGGCAACACTGGGGCGAAGAGAGAGAGATTGAAGACAGTTAGTTAGTAAGAGGCGGGGAATTGATGAGACGAAAAACCTTTGATTCCATACGATAAAATAGAGATGTGTGGGCTAAGCCATCCCACATATGAGAAACGTATTCCATAGAGGGGCGGCCAAGACCCCTATGCAGAGACAGCAACCGAGTGTGGGTGAAGAAACCGCGGAGCCGGTACAGCACACCTAACCTAATCAGAGGTCAAGTGCATCATAGCTGCCTCACGCGAAGCATAGAGTGGCTGTTGTGAGGGACGCTATGTGAAGTGGGTGAAGAAGTGAAGAGTGGAATCATCGGCATAGGAATAGATAGGACAGGAAGTGCGACTTAAAGGCCATTGGTAAATAAAAGAGAGTGGGTGACAGGACAGAAACCTGAAGAACACCACTATTAATAGCGTTAGGCGAAGAACAGTGACCATGTACAATCACATTTATAGATCGGTCAGAAAGGAAATCAGAGATGAAGGCACAGATAGAAGGATAGAAATCGAAGGAGGGAAGTTTGGAAATTAAGGATTTGTGCCAGACTCTATCAAAAGCTTTAATATATGAAGCCCAATAACAAAAATTTTACAGAAATCTCGAAAGGAGGATGACCAAGAGTCAGAGAGATATGTAAGAAGATCGCCAGTGCAGCGTCCCTCTCGGAACCCATACTGACGACCTGAAAGAAGACTGAGTAGAAAGGTGTTTAAGAATCTTTTTATTAAGGATAGATTCAGAAACTTTAGAAAGGTAAGACATCAAAGCATTTGAACAATAGTTGAAAGGTTGAGAGCAGTCACCCTTCTCCAGGACAGGCTGAATGAGAGCGAACTTCCAGCAGGAAGGAAACGCACCAGATGAAAGACAAAGCCAAAAGAGTTTGCCTAGGCAGGGTGTCAGCACAGAAACTCAGTCCTTGAGAGCAACAGGAGGTAATTTCAATAGTTAAGCCCAAAGAGGGCAGAAAAAAACATCTTTGGAAGGGATTCAAATTTCAGACATAATTAAATCATAGGGGGAGGAGATGGAGGAACAGCACCTTGATCGCCCGATGTTGAGTTGTAGGCGAAGGTTTGTGCGAAGAGTTCAGCTTTGTCAGGAGAAGAAATGACAACTCAGCCGTCGGAATGGAAAAGAGGAGGGAAATAAGAAGTAAAGTTGCTGGAGAGGTGTTTGGCTAGGTGCCAGAAAGTGCGAGAAAAACTAGAATTAGATAGGTTTTCACATTTTTGTCGGATGAAGGAATTTTTGACGAGTCGAAGAACAGATTTTGCAGGATTCCGGGAAGAAATATAAGCTGAGCGAGAGTCAGGAGTTGGATGGTGACGGACCTTCTGAAAGCTTACTCTCTGTTGCGGATAGCATTAGAACAAGTAAAGTTAAACCATTTTTTCTGGCATTCATCGTAGGAAAAGAATATGGAATCTCCGTGTTGCGCTCAGCGGATGGGTCCCGGCCACGGAAGCAGTAATAGTTACATAGGAAACCAGAGAAGGACTAAAATACCAAGCGCTTTCTCTTTGGAGGATCCAAAGGCCGAACTGGAGCGATAGGAGAGAAACAGTTGTGGTCGGAGAAGCCCAACGGGGAAAAAGTTTGCCAGAATAAAAAGAAGCATATGTGGTTAGAAGCAAATCTATAATGTTGAACTTATCTCCAAGGCGATCGGGGATATAAGTATGTTGCTGTACAGTCTGCTCAAGACCATTCAGGATAGAGAAGTTGTAAGCTGGTTCATCAGGGATGTCAGTGAAAGGGGATAGTGGGAGAGTGGGATAGAGTGTGTTCCTCTTTGGAAACGAAGTAGTCAAAGAGTTTTGGATACTCAGTAGAATCAGGAGAAAGATAGACAACTCAGATGTATTTAGTTTGAGATTGGCATGCAAGCCGTAGCCACAGGGTGTAGAACTCGGAAGATTCACGTTCTAGAATACGTGAGGTTCTTAGAGACGATGTTATTTTTTATTTTGAAAAGATTCCCAGGATTTAAACGGCCCAAAAGAATATTAAATCCTGAAACGAATGTAAATCCAATTAAATAAATTAAATCGTCAATGAAAAATGATTAATATTTACAAACAAATAAAACATAATTGGCGAAATTGATTAAAACACGAAGAAACGTCTATAATCTGATGGAAAGGAACGTTTATCCTCGCGAGTAATATTTTTTCCTTTAATGTTTTGAAAGTAATGTCATATCCAAGAAAGGATAGAGAAGAAAAAAAATAACTCTTTATTGGCGAAATAAATACTATAAAGCAGGACATAAAGTTTACGCAGAATTTAGTTCATTGCATTTTGGATCTTCAGTTTTTGTCTTCACTGCACTCACAGATAAGGTGAAAGGGTAGAGCACATTTTCAGTTCAATTTCTAATTGGTTATTATTATTATTATTTATTATTATTAGTATAATTATTATTATTATTATTGTTATTATTATTATTAGTATAATAATAATTATTATTATTATTATTAGTAGTAGTATAATTATTATTATTATTAAAAAATTTGTATTATCGTTGTTACTATTAATATATAAGCAAATTCTGGCACAATATATATATCACACACACACACACACACACATATATTACTCTCCAGAAAAAAAATATAAATATATAAAAATGTCACATCTTAATGATAATGTGAAGGAAAATCTTTTCTAATTCGATGTCGACCTGAACAATCAACGAACCGAAGTACAATATATATAAAGAATATAAAGAGAAGTATTAACTAGTATATGTTCAGAGATTCTCATTCATAAGTTACTGGGTATCCTGAGTAATACATAAAAATGACCAGAAACAACTACAAAAACGCTGATAAGGTGATTTGCTTTGCATGAACATACTGGAAAATTAGTTCAATAGATATCTAGTGACCAAAATATATTAAAATCATCCGTACATCGAATGGCACTGTCGTGAAACAAAATGCCTAGAGAAGTGGGGAGAAAGAGGATTAATATTGCAAGAGATGACCCAGAACTTCTACAAAATTGTAAGAAGGACTGAAGGAAGACGTTATATGACATTCAAAAGTAAGAAAGAAAGGTATGGGGTTAAAATTTCTGCGAGAATAGTGAGAAAAAGGATTAAGGAACGTGTCATGGACTGCATTTGACCATCTAAAAAGCTGCTGTTGACAATAAAGATGCCTGCAAAGGAGTTGTAATGGGCATGAAAATACAAAGATTTCACTGTAAATGACTGGAAACAGAAAAGGTGTGGGAAATGTACACTTTTTATTAATCACGCAGTCATACAAAGTCAAGTTTATGGCTTATTTTCAGGAATGATCCAGAATATTCAAACACTTCGCAATCACGATTGAAGACTATAACTAACGTTACCTACTAACTTTTTGCTGTTACAATATATAACAAAATTTGTCTATTATTTTCATAAGAAAAATGTTTGGATCACCTCAAGATCAGGGCCCCCAGTCTTCTTTAGTTAGCCTTATAAGGCTAACTAACGAAAATATCACGACTTAACCTAACCAATCGTTAGGTCATCTGTACGCCCTTGACGATTGGTTAGGTTAAGTCGTGATATTTTCGTTAGTTAGCCTTATAAGGCTAACTAAAGAAGGCTGGGGGCCCTAATCTTCAGGTGATCCAAATGTTTCTTTGATTAATGATTTTCATGCAAAACATTATTTAAAATTTAAACCTCTATGGACGACCGATACTAAATATTAACGTTTCAAACATATTGATAACAAGACCACACAAAATTTCCGTCCACAGTTAACCCTAGAAAGCGAACGTAGCCTATTATAATAAAAGTACATTTGTTTTTCTGGAATTGATGTCTTTTATTGTACTCAAGTTAATTTTTATTATTGTTTAGTAACAATAAATTATTTAATTCAACCTATAAATGTAATTTACATTAGTGGGTTACATAGACGCCACAATAGTCGCTCTGTGTACGGTTCCACACTGGACTTCTGAGGTTAATATCAGTTGTTTAGTTTCCAAAACGTGCATATTTTTTTAGTATCTTCTACATATACTAAATTTTTCAAATGTAAATATAACATTTTTCACCTAAAAAAAATTATTTAATAAATTGTAATGCAGAGAAAAACTATAAATACCCATTTCGTTAAAAAACCGTAACTTCAGGTGACGTAGTAACAAGAAAACTACAATACGTTGCATGATAGATATCTCAGTGAGATCGGTTCGAAACCAGTAACGGTAATAAAATATATATACTTATTTCTCTATGTATAATGTTCATAACTGAATATATATAATCTAAACTGGTGCACTTCTGACACCAGATAATCTATATTGGCGTCACTTCTGACATCAGATAATCTATATTGGGTCTTGTTCTGACACCAGATATTTTATATTGGTGGTTTTGGTTCGTGGTACCTTAGGTCTTGGCGGAACGCCCAATATATGGCGGGGTTCGGATCCACTGGCTTTGGGATATCTCATTTGCCCTTAAAGTCACTTGGGCATCAGGATGGCGTCGATGCTTTGGGTTGTATGCCGTAAGAGGGATGACTAATGAATGGTAGCTTACATAACACTTTAATTGATGACTAATGGGAGTAGATGAACCGGCCTAACGACAACGGGTTTATGCGTATAGCATGGGTAATATCAATCGTCCCGAGTGTGGCTTGACTCGAGCTTTTATACCTTCGGGTCTCGCAGATGCGCATTGGACTCACGTCTTTAGGGCTTGACACTATCTGCAAGGGTACCGGATGCGGCGGTACATTCCCTCCAAAAAGGAGCGGTCATTCTACAACATATATATGTCGGCGGAAATACGATGGCCTCTTCTTCGTTAGACAGCCATCGCCGATATGTAGGTAAACTCAGTATGTCGCTTCCATCCTTGCACCGCCAATGAAGTTTATACTGCTGACGTCCACGGTTCTTCTTTCAACTTTGCTTTATCTGACTGCGAGTTACGGAAAACACTTTATACCCTTGCTCAATGGCGTCCCCTCCCTCCGTCCGTTGTGGGAGTGGAATGCTTTTCTCGTGGAAGGATATAAATGACGAATTACCTTTTCAGTCTTTATTTCACAAGGATAGATCACTTTTAAAATATTAGATTTCTTTTACAATCAACGTAAACAGAATTCAATGTTGTATCACTACACTGGCTTAGAGAGTTCTAAACGAAGGAGAACCCAATTGGGTTGACTGACCACTCAAAGGGTGAGGCACGCACTGCCTCTCTCAAGGTGTTTTCCCTCGAGGAGCTCCCGTGGTGCCACGTTTACAACTTGCAAAGTCCTACTCTAATAATGATATTAGCGAAAGTATTTATATAATTGTGGTTTTACACTTAACTCTTTTATGTGATTTATATTCGCCGAAAAGAACATTTAGAATTTAGGAGTCTCTGTTTAAGATTATACATGTGGCACCTCTGAAGAGGGTTATAAATTAGGCTTATCGAAAATGGATGCCAAGCAATGTACTGGGGCATCAAGGCACTTTATACAATATTAAAAAATTAAAGAGTAATACTTTAATTTATACAAACACAATAAAAGGATTAATACGTTAATTTAGACACAATAATATTTTTAAATTTTAACAAATATTTATTTTCCTGTGGAAAACCTTTCCACACACACACACACACACACATATATATATATATATATATATATATATTTATATATATATATATATATGGTAGTTAATTTACAGTTAAATAATGAAGAATTTCAAATACAGCAACAACAAGAAAATCAACACTAATTGTTTTATTTTAGATGTTCATAGTGTCTTCCTTCAACCTGAACACATTGTTGATAACGTCCGACTACTGATCGACAGACATATAAAAGTTTACTAGGTAATTTTAGAACACTCTTTATAAAGAAGAATAAAATTTTGATACAGGGTAAATAAAACATGCTTAGGAACTATATGTTTGAGTTTAAACATTTTTGGAACGTTCCCAAAAATCTTTTTAGAAATATAATTTATATGGTCCTTCAAGAAATTATGTTCCAGTACACCTTTTTGTCCGAAAAGACTGTACAGTGATTTTACTGAAACGTTCGCATACAGCTCGTTACGTATTCTTTGCGTGACTGATAAGCATACATATTAATTTTGCACATATCGCCGGTCGATAAGATAGATAGAAAGATAAAGGATGACATTCAAAAGAATGAGGAAAGCAGAACACGGGAACGATAAACGAAATAGGAAGTATAAATTTCTTGTTATGAAAATCGTGATTCGACTCACGTTGCGTTTTCCTTTATTGCTTCTTCTAATTTTCACCTGATTCTGAAAACCCAAAAAGTTTGTTTTTGTTGACATCTCTCTCTCTCTCTCTCTCTCTCTCTCTCTCTCTCTCTCTCTTCTGGCTACGTCGTAGCCAATGTCGTAACACAGCTTACTGTTGATTAGCGAAGTTAAGCGACATTGGGTCTGTGTAGTAGTTCGAAGGGAGACTGTCCTCTGAGTTCAGATTACGTAGCAACCCGTGGTTCGGATCCCACGTAAAGCTGTAGGTCCCCTCCGACCTATGACCTTAGATGTTGCGAAGGAGGTTAAACAACTCCATCATTACATTTTTTCTCTCTCTCTCTGATATATATATATATATATATATATATATATATATATATATATATATATATATATATATATATACTGTATATGATGAATAAAACCACGAAGGAAAGGAAACACAAAAAGGTGCTCAAGCGCTTTCGTCTAATGACATCCTCAGGAACACTGAAGTACATAAAAGGTTACGGCCTATATATAGGTTACAGAAAAAAAAAATAAATAAATAAATAAATAAAAATAAATAACATACACACAAACATATACATATATATATATATATACATACATATCTACACACATACATATATATATATATATATATATGCAATAAACGGAGAAGTAAAAATAAAAATTAAAAATTAAAAATTAGAGGATTAACAAAGAGGCATACAGATTTGTAAGGAAAAATATCGATTTTTGCTAAAAATCGATATTTTTCCTTACAAATCTGTATGCCTCTTTGTTAATCCTCTAATTTTTAATTTTTAATTTTTATTTTTACTTCTCCGTTTATTGCATATATATATATATGTATGTGTGTAGATATGTATGTATATATATATGTATATGTTTGTGTGTATGTATGTTATTTATTTATTTTTTTTTCTTTCTGTAACCTATATATAGGCCGTAACCTTTTATGTACTTCAGTGTTCCTGAGGATGTCATTAGACGAAAGCGCTTGAGCACCTTTTTGTGTTTCCTTTCCTTCGTGGTTTTATTCATCATAAATATTTTTCACGTGTTACTTTCGTGAAATAATTTTCATATATATATATATATATATATATATATATACACACAATTCCCTCCATCACCAAATCCCGCAAATGAGGCTGGATGCTGCAGAGGGGTCGACCGCAAGTCGATCCTGAACCGTCGTTCGAATCCAAACAAAGTAACACAAAGTATACACAAAACTTTTTCAATATGTTCTTTCTCCCTGAATGTGTCTCAACACTCCCCCCTATTCACATACTCCCTATTCCTTCTCCCTTTCTCTCTCCCTCGTAAAACTTCATCCATTCACTCTTCACTCTTCTTCTCCATCTTTGCAGTCATTCTCAGTCTCTCATCACAATTTTCGTAAATTTTTTATTTCTAGAAATATTTTCACGATCTTTCACAGTCTTTTCTGTCTCTCAGGACACATTTCCAATCTGTCTGTCTGTCTGTCTGTCTGTCTGTCTGTCTGTCTGTCTGTCTGTCTGTCTCTTTCCTACTAATTAAATCCCGAGAGGATTTACAAGTAGTGTGTATTTTTGTATTCTGTGTTTTGTTTTCATTCTTATATTGTCTCTTTCTTTATCTCTCACTGAACTTACCTTTTTGTGAAGCTCATTTATCCCCTTTATGATTAACTCTTTATCAAATTTTGCTTCTTAATATTTTTTAGGACAAATTTATTCTCACTTTTTCAGTAACTTTATTCTCTTTATTTGAACGTTCCATAGCATGAGAGCAAAGTTGGGAACTGACAAGTCTTTGAATGAAGAATAGTAACGTAGAGAAAAAATGTTCTATATTATCGTGTTCGTACGCGTGTTTATATATATATATATATATATATATATATATATATATATATCTATCTATTCTTGTGCAAACAATACAAATTACATTAAAAATTTTAAGATAAATATTTACTTCTTGAACACAGTAAGTAAATGCTAGAATGGTTTTATTTTTGGATAAAAAAGAAATTAAAGCATATCTGAGCGGTTTACCCCCCCCCCCCCCCGCTTTCTGAAACCCAAAATGAAACTGTAGCGAAGTCATGAAAGTGATTTAGAACACGCAGTTAGATGGGTCTGTTCTTAGCAATTATTGTCTGGTTTTAAAGTGAAATTTCACACGCACTTCCCCTAATTGTTGATGCATCGTTGAAACCAGTGATTTATTTTGCATTTAAAGGGTTTAATGTTAGTTTTGTATCATTATTTATTCCGATTTTATATACGAACACAGTTTTAAATAATTCGCTGTCGATTAATATTTTATAAGTCGACACTCTTCAAATAAACGCTCTGTTACGATGCAATTTCAGTAGACGGGAGTTAATAAGTTCACCCTCAAAACTGCATTAATTTTATCCAGTTTTCTATTGAATATATTCACCTCTCTAAAAGTTGAGTATGATTAATTTTACCCGAGCTAATAGTGATCTGGCAAAGACTCCACTAACTCCACTAACGAAGTTCTTGTTAAGACTGCATTATTGGAATATGTCGTTACCCGATATTTCATTTAAGCACGACATGAAAAATCTTTGAAAAGAAATGCTTTTACAAATGTAATTTTGGCTTTTGTTTCGTTTTTGTCCCTAATTTTTATTGTCGTTATTGTTAAGTTTCATCATTTCATAATTTTAGGTCAGTTCATAAACTGTATTTTAGATAATGAACACTAAATTCCAGTGTATGGCAATGCTGATAAACGAATGTTTGCTTACCTTGGTCCTATTCTAGGGCTGAATGCTAGAAGGGCCGATGTTAAAAAATCCATTTTTTTTAGATAAGGGTAGGGCTGAACTCGAAGTCAGCTGCTCTTTCACTGCTACAAGGGCCAATGTCATCAAATCATTAGGTGCATCGCAGTGAGCCAATGTCAGTCTAATAATGGCCATTTGTGTGTTTTGAATTTTCTTAAAGCCAAAACAGGCAGCATGATTTTGAAAAAGGCATCAAATGAGAGTGCATGTGTGTGCAATTTACTGAAATAAAGGAATAACGTTTGCTAATAAAGTTTGAATTTTGATTACAGAGAGAAACCTTCAATCGCGTTTTCTCAAATGCAAATTTTGGCCTTCGCCTTTTAGCTTTCAGCCCTAGTATTCATCCACAAATAAGACCCGGTTCGATTCCCGGGTGGTTACCTCATTTTTTCATTTGTTTCGTTCTCTCTCCTCATCTTGCGCGGAATATTCTCCTATACAAGCGTCGTTCTTTACGTTAATTATACTGCGTGTTTGCAGTTAAAATGTATGTATATATATATATATATTATATATATATATATATATATATATATATATATATTACTAATATTTGTGACGGTTGAAGAAATTCGTTACTTATGGCCAGCCAAACCACTGGCCAGATTTGCATGAGACTTGGGGATAAGGGTAACTGAAACCGGGGAAGAACATAGGCTCTGTGGTGTCGGCCTCGGAGATCATCTGAAGCCGCTGGAGGTCTCTGTATTCCGGATATTAGTTGAAAGGTAGTGACATCATAGACACGTCATAAAATGGGCGGAGCTCTAGCGCGTGCTTTTCCCGTGATGCATTTACGATTCAGCAAACAAAATTATTATTTTTAATTAGACGAAAATTTTAATTTTTAAAAATCTCCATATATATATATATATATATATATATATATATAGTCACCCTAAAACACGGAAACTGCTCCTCGAGAGAAAAATTATTAGGTAAAAGTTACTTAAAATTAATCGAAATCTACGAAAAAATTACACTGTTCAACAATGATTTTGTCTCAGGAAAAGTTTTACGACATTATTATAAAGTTTTTAACGCTGATTACAAAAATGGTCTTGTTATTTTCCTATCACGGATAGTTTTTGAGAAATTTCCATTTTTTGTTTTGGAAAAAATATTCAGTTTTTGTAGTAAAGCTGTTTATTTATTTCATCACCTCGCAACTCTGATCACATGTGATGTTTGTTTTATTACATCGTGTGTATTGCTACTCTTATAGTATGTGTGATGTTAAATTTTTTAATATTTTGTATAATATTTAATTAATTGTATCCAATATACAATATTATACATATTATACATATTATATACAATATACACTAATTGTATAATATTTTTTAAGATTTCATGGAAACTATGCGTGATACGCCAAAATGAATAACATTTTCGGAATTAGCAGCGTCGACTTCATGTAGACCAGCTTTGTTTGTTGCTGAGACAGAATAAAAGTAAAAATTTGTTTTTCACTGTTACTGAATGCCCGGTTAAGTTAATTGAATGCCCGGTTAGATCAACTGTACGTCCTTGACGATTGGTTAGGTTAAGTCGTGATATTTTCGTTAAAACTAGCGAAAATATCACGACTTAACCTAACCAATCGTCAAAGACGTACAATTAATTTCACCCAAACAACGCCGGGTCGCTCCGCTAGTATATACAGTATATATATATACAGGGCTATTCAAAGTGATTCATCCGATTTCGACTGAGAATACTTCCGTACCTATCAACCGTGCATCAACTGGGCATACACCACATGAAAGAGGAAATCTCCGAGTTTTAAAGATCACCGCGAGAGGGCTCCAAAGTCACGCCGTGGCCTAGCCTAGCAACAAACACTCAGTGTGAAAATGGCGTCCGCACAGCAGAAGGCGTTTTGTGTGTTGCAGTTTCGAGCTGTAAATCGGTAGTCACAGTGCCCTAGGTCGCCGGATCTTACACCGTGCGACTTCTTCCTTTGGGGTACGTTAAGGATACTGTGTACGTGCCACCGTTGCCCACATCTTTGGATGAGCTCCGAACTCGCATTGTTACTGCCGTAGAGTCAGTGACAACGGACATGCTGGAGCGAGTATGGGAGGAATTCGACTATCGTGTCGACGTTGCTCGTGTAACTAGGGGAAGTCACATAGAGCATTTATGAGGTGTGAGACAAAATTTGGACAGTTTTTCTTTTGGTTGATGTATCACAAATCACACTGTATTTGTAACATTAAAAAATATTCTCATTTGAAATCAGGTGAATCAATTTGAATAGCCCTGTATATATATATATATATATATATATATATATATATATATATATATATATATATATATATATAATTTAGGGTGATGCAAAATAACTTATCATTTCAAAAACTTGAAGACACCCTCTAATTTTATTTAATTTAGTGTAAAAACTGAACATGCAAAATTTCAGCACAATTGAAGACATTTTAGAGGTTGCTACCATCCATTGAACATTTTGTATATTGTTATTTTTCAGTTTGTATTTATTGTACATTTATTTATTTTGCAGATTTCATCAAAAATGGTAGTCAGCAACATATAGCAGTCATAACAGACTCTGAACCTCTTTCCGTAAACCTTCTCATCCCTTTCATTGCTATAGACGCCGTGGCCGAACATTCTAGAATCATTTCTTTGCTGTGACGTCACTGTGGCGGCCGCGTCAGTGTAAGTGCGGCGTCACTGACTCAGTATCTTTGCTGCCTTCGCTGAGAGTGGTTGTATAGCAGTTGCTGAGTTGCACTCATGGAGCGGCATACGCGTCACAAAACAGTTGTTTGGCTCATAGGACATCCTATAGAGTCCTTCAAAGAAACCCAGCTTCCATCTAAAAGGGAAACATTAGCATTGTTTATGAACTACAAGATCAATAAAAAGCAACAGGTGAAAACAGCGGCTTTGTTGACTGCTAGAGATGTTATGGATGTGTGGGAAAAGGCACGCATCCCAACAGTGTTGAAATGTCATGTCGTGGAGAGAGTAAAGAAACTTTTCAACGAGTGGGAGAAACTAAAGAAGAACAGAAATAATAAGAAGAAGCAATCACCTGCACTACTTCAAAAACAAGAGAGCTGGCAAAATGACTTGCAAGATCTGTTTGACATTGCACATGCAAGTGCTCTTGACATGATAAAGATAGATGAAGATCGTGAGTTTTTGATGCTGCAACGACAAAAAGGAAGAAAAGGCAAAATGTCTGGAGTGGATAAAGTTTTTTCACAAATGGAAGAGATTGCTAGAGAAAAGGAAACATTGCTTGAAAAGAAAAGAAGAGGGAAACAGCCGTTTTCGAAGCAGCAGTGCTCTCAAGTTCAAGTCCTTCAAGTTTGAATGAAGATAGTTCAAAATCAGAAGAAGAATTTGTTGCTGACCCTCAGCAGCCATCAACTTCGAGACAAAGTAGATCAAAGTCTAAGAGTGCAAAGCTTATGGATTCTTCAATGCTTGTATCTCTTGATGCTGCAAAAGTAAGTGATAGAGCTGCTTCGGAAATCTTGATCCCAACAATCAATGCTCTTGGGCAAAACCCTGAAGAATACAGTGTTAGCTATTCATCGATACGGAGAGCAAGACAAAGGAACCGCAAGACAATGGCAGAAAATTTGAAGCAGGATTTCGAAACAAATTGCCCTCTCCAAATACATTGGGACGGCAAACTACTGGAAGATATTACTGGTCATGAAAATGTTGATCGACTGCCAGTTCTAATTTCCGGCCAAGGAGTTGATCAGCTTCTTGGTATTCCCAAACTTGCCAGAGGAACTGGTCAAAACATTGCAGATGCTGTCCATCAGTTAGTATTGGAGTGGAATATATCTGACCAAGTGAAGGGCATGTGTTTTGACACCACTGCCTCCAACACAGGTTCTAAGAGTGGTGCTTGTATGTTACTAGAGCAAAGATTGGATAAAGATATGCTGTGGCTGGCTTGCCGACATCATATTTTCGAAATAGTGTTAGAAGCTGCAGTTTCTGTCTCCTTGCCATCTTCTAGTGGCCCTGACATACAACTGTTTAAGAGATTCAAAGCAAAGTGGGTGGAAATTGACAAGAACAATTACCAAACAGCAACAGATGACCCTAACATTGCAGAGAAAATCTCAGATGCTGAAGAACTCATTCAATTTGCTCAAGCTCAGCTTGATGAACAGCAGCCTCGTGATGACTACAAGGAATTGCTCGAGCTAACGCTCATTTTCATCGGTAGTGCCCCCAAGTCAGGAATCAGCTTTAAAGCACCCGAGCTTATCACAGAGCACGATGGATGGGCAAGCTAATTTACTGCATTAAAATTTGGATGTTTAAATCTCAGTTTAAACTAACTGAGAGAGAGGAAAAGGACTGAGAGATGTTTGCTGCTTTTCAGCTGCGATATACATCAGATCGTGGTACCTGGCACCCATACCCTCATGCGCCCCCCGTTCAGATTTGCATTTTGTGCAAAGTCTGCAGCTCTACAAGCAAAAGGATGACAAAATTGCAAGTGCTGCACTCAATAAGTTTTTGAGACATTTGTGGTACCTCTCTGAGGAGCTTGTGGCGCTTGCATTTTTTGATTCAGTTGTTTCGCATGAGACAAAAAACAAAATGAAGCATGCTCTGCAGAAACCAGTTGACTCAAAACGAGCAAACGAGCATCAATAAATCCTGAATCAGCTGGGCAGAAACAACTGCAGGATTTCGTTACTGCGAACACAAAAAGATTCTTTGAAATCCTAGAGGTGCCTTGCACTTTTCTTGAAAAAGATGCTGAAGAATGGAATGATGATGAAAGTTATGCGAATGCAAGAGATATCGCATATGGACTCAAAGTGGTAAACGACATTGCGGAAAGAGGTGTACGACTGATGGAGGAATACAACAAACTGATAACCAATGATGAAGAGCAGAAACAATACCTTCTTCAAATTGTTAAAAGTTACAGGTCGTCACTCTCAAACAAAAACAAGAAAACATTACTCTTGCTTCACAAAAAACGAAAATAAACATACATAAGTGGTTATGATATGCCTACTGGGAAACTTCCACATAAAAAAAGTTAACGCGCTATACGCTGTACCTCAGAGGGTGGTGCGGAAATCAGCGTGCCTATTATTTACTATTTTATGAGCTCACTACGTACTATAGTCTAGAATGTCATCGTTTTTTTCAAACTAGGTTAACTAGGTACATATCAAACCGGCTCCGGCGAAAATATCAACAAAACAATATTTTTGAGCACAAACTGATATACATTTATTTTTAACGCTTGGTAGCAACCTCTAATTTTCTCTTTTTCAACCCCAAATTTCGCATACAATGCTTTCTTAGGAATATGAATAAAATAGGAGGGTGTCTCCCTGAAAATTGAAAAAAAAAAAATTTGACCCCTTTTTTGCATCACCCTAATATATATATATATATATATATATATATACACAGTATATATTAGGGGGGTCGAAATTTTGTATTCTTATTCTACACACTGCTCGGAGTTTCCTTTGGGCCCCTAAACAACATACTGTAATTACACCGCTATGCGCCCCCCCCCCTACCCGTTGCATGTGCCCCCCACTTTTTTTAAATTGAAATGAAATTGAAACCAATTCTTTGAATAAAAAAACCTGATAAATGACAAAGATTAAAGTAAATAATGATATAAGTAAAGTTAAAGTAAGTTATTTATATATATATATATATATATATATTAGGGTGATTCAAATATGGGGGTAAAAAATTTTTTTTTTATATTTTAATGTGTTCAACCCTTTAAGTGGTTCATTTCAGCATAAAAACAACTATCCTAAAATATTTTAGCAAATTTTTAATTTTTAGGGGTTGCTACCAGCAATTAAAAATTGACAGAACGACTCAAATTGTCAAATTTTTCCACATCACCCAGGGGGTACAGTACAAGGCGCATTGCTTTTTTTAACGTGGAAAGCTCCCCCGTAGGTCCTACCATAACCACAAGCATGCATAATTAAACTAGCACGATATTTGAGACATCAGCTGTCCTTACTTCATCAATATTTCTTTCTTTCTATCAGGGTAAACAGCCCTGTAGTTTTTCACTACTTGTAGCAAGAATTGTTTTTGATCTTCGTCATGTGTTAGTATTATATTCATCCATTAATTTTACTCCTCTTTCCGCTATATTATTCACGACTTTCCACTGTTTGATAGATTTCTTAGCGGAGTTATACTCTTCATCATTATGCCATTCTTTAGCATCTTTGAGTAAAAATTTTGAACTAAATTCTGTTATTGTAAAGAATCTTTGAGTATTTGATGTGACAAAATCTTCTAATTTATTCGTTGGAATAAGTGCAGGATCTAGAAAAGCCCTTTTTGCAGGAAGAGTTTCTGTTGTATTTTACAAGGCCTTTACAATTTTGTTTTTCGTTTCAGTAGGCACTTCATCATCATAAAAGGCCAAGGCTACCAGTTCTTCTGATAGGTACCAGAGGTGACCTAACAGTTTTTTAATAGCAACAAATGCAATTGTGTCATTTATTTGTTTGTAGACTACAAGATTCTGTAATAATTCCAGATCAAGACGAGGAGCGCAAGATGGCACAGGAGCTGTAAACCATGCCTTTACATATAACCGAGTAGCAAATAGACAGATGTCTTTTAGTCCCTTTTTGTCTTTTACTGAAATTTTGAACTGAGATTTGAACATAAAAGTTTTTAATGAATATGTAATTTTGGCCATCCACCTAGCCCGATGAAGTCCCGCTGGATGTTTAAATTTGATTCCACCTTTTGCTTCACCTCCCCAAAAAATAATTGTTAACTGCAATAGTTGTAGGTAATCGTCTCTTGGTTGGAATGTATCTAGTTGATTTGCTGCAAATATAATTATGTCATCTTTGATGTCATGAATATTTTCATAGATATTTGGATCTGATAATGCTGTTTCGTAGTCCTCCTTATTAATGCTTGACCATTTTCTCTGAACTTCTTAAAAAGGACTATATCTGGGCCAGAAGATGGTGATAAAGACTTTGAAACAACAGCTTCCAGCATAATTTCAAATATGTGGTGTCGACATGCCAGCCACAATAAATCGTTGTCGAATTTTTGTTCTAGAAGAATAGCTGCACCATTTCTAGGACCAATATGGCTGCCGTTGTATCGAAACACACGCATTTTATTTGTTCGCAGATGCCCCATTCAAGCGATGTCTGATTGTTTGCATTAAAACTAGAGACACATTTCTGTCACTCAATTTTGCAACATCAAGACTTTCTAATAATTAATTTATCATCAAACAATTTTCTACGTTTGCCAACCTTACTTTTCCATGTTGAAGGTTGTGCAGTGCACAGAAACCAGATTCATCACTTTTACTCTCCTCTGATTCTGATTCTGATGATGTACTGGTGAGTATGACAGCCTCTTCATTCTTCTTTCTTTTGATCTCTTCTTCTGCTTTCCTCTTTTCATAACGTTGTTGCTTTTCTGCTGCTCTTTGCTCGTTTTTAGCAACAGCCTTATCAATGGTACCCATTTTTCCATAACGTCCTTTCTCACGTTGCATTTTCAAGAATTTCTTATATAATCTTCTATTTTTATAAGCTGCATAGCATTCTCATGAGCAATGTCAAATAAGTTTTCCAGTTTATCTTTCCATTTTTCTTTATTATTTAAATTTTGTGATCTTTTCAATTTGTTTGCTTTGTTTTTCTTAAGCAGCTGCCATTCCTTTAGTATTCCTTGAATTTTATCTACTACATGTATTCTTTGTTTTGCTGGTATTCCTGCTTTTTTCCAAACTGCTAGCACATCATCCGCAGTAGAGCAGCATGATTCTCTAATGCCTTGCTTTTTAATATTTCTGTAGTGCATGAAGAGGGCCATCATTTCCTTCTCTGATGGTAATACGGATGT
The DNA here is from genome assembly GCA_023014485.1 of Bathynomus jamesi. Taxonomy (NCBI): domain Eukaryota; kingdom Metazoa; phylum Arthropoda; class Malacostraca; order Isopoda; family Cirolanidae; genus Bathynomus; species Bathynomus jamesi. The sequence goes on along the minus strand of JAJOZX010004931.1, from coordinate 106,425 downwards.
TTTTAGTACTGCAGAGGGCTGCCCAATTAGCCATACTTCAGTTTCTTTTCTTGTAGAACTTCTCCCAACTGAGCAACTGGGTGATGGTGAGTTAGGCCTAGCTTCCATAATCGATTAATTGGTATCAAAATTACGAGTTCCAAGCAACAATTAAAAGCAAGCTAGTATATAAACCATTAATTAAAAATTCTGAAATATAAACAATTAAACATAAAATCATAAGTTGTAAAAACAAACAAATTGAAAAAAAGGGAAACTTTGACGCCTGGTAGCACATAGTAAATTTTATTTAAAATTCACCAAATTTGGCATCCACTACTGTTTTGTCATAGGGAACAAAAATACAGGTTGAACAATTAAAACAAAAACTTTGATTTTTTTGAATCACCCTAATATATATATATATATATATAATAAGAAATCTTTCCCCGTATATTACTTAAAGAATCAATTGAAGCATACTAAAATCAAAATATTCACCTTAAGAAATTTAATTGAAGCATATTAAAACCAAAATATTCACCTTAAGAAGTTTAAAATCGTAAATTACTGACACCACTGGCCTTTCCATTGGAACACAGGTAGCTTTTTTCTCGACTCCAGTACATTCAAAATAAATTTATGTCTGTTTTCGTAACCAATTCTATCTTGTGATGCTTCTGTTACCACATTTACAGCATGTTCTACTCCCTGGCTGTGACAGGGAAAAGGAATAAGCTGAAGTGGTTCATTTCGAACTTTAAGATCATCATTTGTCAAATTCTGTAAAATAGGTGGAGTGGTGATAGTTTCGTTGTCCCAGTCGATTATGTTAGGATAATCGTCTGCTTCAAAGTTCAGTGTTTTTGGCAGCTCAAAATTTCTCGCATTGGTGCTCAATCATTGGAACTCTAATATCACATCTGCAATCCATTCGACTGTTTTTTTATCGTAACAAGTACAAGTGCAAATATCAAACATTTCATCGAATGTCTTCACCTTCTGCTGAAAACTGTTGTTTCTTTGTTTTAATGGTACTTTTAGCTTTGCTGCAGATTCTATCAATCGTTCAACTTTTATAGCTATTCTTTCAAATCCTGTATGTGGAAAGGAAAACTTCTCCCAAATGGCTTCCACATCTTTAGTGACAATTCTGTAACATTCTTTTGCTGTTCTAGAACCTTTCGAAATCAGTTCTCGTTTTCTTACCAATAAATAATGCCTAAATACGTCAGCCTTTGAAGGTGGAAATTCTGCAGGGTGACCAAATGTTGAATTGTGCGTTTGCTTCTTGTCGCCATGATTTCACTTATTTAGGCCTAGTAGCATTAATAACAAGAAACTAATTGTTAAATTCTAGCAATTGAATCATTCAATCTGAATTTAATATATCTCATTCGGAATTAAATCATAACTCATTCAATCATAAACAATCTGAAACTAAACAAAAAAACGTGACAATAATTTGTATAATTCATCTAATCTATCTAAATTAATCTATGTAATCTATTCAATCTATCTAAAACTCTATCTAAATAATCTATCCAAATTAATCTAGTCTACTTAATAAGACTTAATATAATGCATGATTGTCACATTTGGGGTTTATATCTGTGGAAAGAGTAAAATGGGGGGGATGCTATGGAAGGGGTAAGGGGGGGTCGCATATACTCATTTTTTTTACAAGATGTTGAGATCATCATTTCCAACTACAAGCATACTGTGGAATTAGAGAAACTCGATTTTTTATATGTTTCGACCCCCCCCCCCCCTAAATATATATATATATATATATATTATATATATATATATATATATATATATATATATATACACACACAAGGGTCGGTTTCGAAATTAATGACTTATTTTTTTGTTTATATATATATATATATATATATATGTGTGTGTGTGTGTGTGTGTGTGTGTGTGTGTGTGTGGTGTGATGTACACCCAAAGGAAAAATGAAAAGCTATTTCAAGGTTTTTCGGGTATTCAACAGTACACCTCGTCAGTACACCTTGACAAGGTGTATTATGTTTTCATGTGTTGAATTATGAAATTCATCATATATATATATATATAAGGGTTAACAAAAACCTGAATATTTATCATTCTTGTTCAACAGACAAACGATAAATGATCAATATTTGAGTTTTCCTGTTCGTCCTTGAACTGCGCTTCCCTTGGGGCAAACCTCTGAATTATATATATATATAATATATATATATATATATATATAATATATATATATATATGTGTGTGTGTGTGTGTGTGTGTGTGTGTGTGTGTGTTTGAAATAAAAATGCACATAATTTCCAGGGGAAACAATTTTCTGGGTCGACTTTCAATTTATTTACTTTTTATTGAATAAATTTCATATTACATTTTTTTTCATTTGAAAGGATACTGTATATCTTTCATTTATGGGATTTTTCTCCTGCCAATAAACATTATTATTATTATTATTATTATTATTATTATTAATTTACGTTAATTGGCGTGATCGGTGAGTGTTTGATTGTTTCAAGTTCGTGTTACTTACTTTGAAAGGTAAGAAATTTGTTATCAAGTTTTGATTCAAGCGAACGACAATAATTTAAGAACTGTAAATGTTAACTCCTTCACTTTATAGACAAGTGGTTGAACACATGTGAAGAGAATAAACACTGATCGTCCCTAGCGTCTTGTTATGATTTCAGCAACAAATGATTTTTTTTTCTGGAATTGCAGCTTCATGATAGGGCATGGTTAATTAATAATTTTTAGGAAAAAGTGATGAATTATGAAATTTTTTAATTAATCAATGATTAACTGATTAAAAATTATTACAAATTAAGTACTTCTGAAAAGAGTAAGAAAGAGCTTTATTGTTTCTGTTGCGTGAGATAAGACCGAAGAAAACATTTTCGTCAAACATTTAGTTTGCTTTAGTTCAAGAAATCAGGCATGGGCGGATTAGACAGTTTATACACGCAAAAAGGTGCCAAATTCAAATAATATATTACAAAATTGAAGGTAAAATGATGGTGAATTATGAGGAAAATTAATCATTTCCCATCATTTTCTAAAAATATTTTTTGATTAAGTAATGATTAAATTCGAACCAATGATTAAGTGATTAACCGATTAATCAGAACCATGCCCTACTTCATGATGAACAAAATAGTCAAGGATATTACGAACTTGTTTAATATTTTTCAAACGTTTCGGAAAACACCAAAAAATTCTTCTATTGATCAAATCATTACAAGACGTTCAGGACTCATCCCCAAAATGAGACGAGAAACTGCTAAGGGTTCGATAACAGGTCTATCATGAACATTTGTGCAAAAACCCCAATTAAAAAAACTGTACTACAAGGGTAATTCAATAAGTATCCGCACTTTTTATTTTCACAATTTTATTTTCACATCTGATAGATTATAAACACATCACTTCTCAACATAGTCTCCCTGTTTTTCAATACACTTAGTCCAGCGATCTACAAGCTTCCTAATGCCATCACAAAAGAATGTTTTTGGCTGTGTGCGTAGCCAGTCATGCACCGCCTCCTTCAGGTCATCATCGCCTTGGAATCGCTGACCTCTCAAAGCGTCTTTTAGGTCCAAACGGGTAAAAATCCGAAGGTGAAAACTTTTTGGAGCGCATTATCACTGGAGATGAAACCTGGACTAAAAGACGCTTTGAGAGGTCAGCGATTCCAAGGCGATGATGACCTGAAGGAGGCGGTGCATGATTGGCTACGCACACAGCCAAAAACATTCTTTTGTGATGGCATTAGGAAGCTTGCAGATCGCTGGACTAAGTGTATTGAGAAACAGGGAGACTATGTTGAGAAGTGATGTGTTTATAATCTGTCAGATGTGACAATAAAATTGTGAAAATAAAAAGTGCAGATACTTATTGAATTACCCTCATATATAATATATATATAATATTATATATATATATATATATATATATATATATATAAACTGAGCAGGGACTGTTCAAACAGCTCCTGTTGAAATGTGAATATATCTAATTAAAAAATATTGCAAAGACATATGTTCTTTCTGATCATTACCTCAACAAGAATCCTCACTTAAACTTTGTAATTATAGAAACCAATAAAGAAAACACCTGTTTTCTTAAACGGTGCTCTCTCTCTCTCTCTCTCTCTCTCTCCCCCTCTTTCTGCATATCTCGAAATATTTGAACATTTTTGTTGTTGTTTGTTGTTGTTTGTTGTTGTTGTTGTTGTGTTGTTGTTGTTGTTGTTGTTGTAATAAAAATCTTTAGTTGTACTTTTCCTGGACTTATCCAAAGTTTTCGACTCGATATAACATTCAGTTCTAACCCCAAAATTGGCTCATTATGGAGTAAGAGGTGTGTCTTAAGCTAGACCAGTTCCATCACAGAGGAAAAAAAAGTTAAGTCAATTTCCCAGTCGGTCTATAAAGGTTAGTGAAATTTCTATGCTCCTTTTCATTCACTAAATTTAAGTTTACGGAAAAAAGTCACAAAATCATTAGTCGATTGACTACTTTTACTCATACTAAAATTATCCGTAATTCTTTTCGAGCTGAACTGGTCAGTTTATTAGTTAAATGTTAGTTAAATTAGTTAAATGTTAAATTAGGAAACTAGAAAACTGAAACCGATGAAGGAAGTCATTCAACTTTTTAACAATTCCGCCTAGTGCATTCGACTAGTCACTAGAATTAATAGTATATCATCTGACTGCCGTATTTTGTAATATAAAACAGTGTATCTGACTACCATTGTATATTTTACGAGAATAATCTGACTATTGGTACCATTATAGTAATAGTACATTGACTAGTAAGTTAGTAACTAAGATTAGTAACTGGGTTTGAAGAGTATTTGGATGGGGGACTGTCCTCTGTATCCAGATTATATAGCGACCCGTGGTTCTGACCCCACGTAAAACTGTAGGTCCCCTCCGTCATATTACCGTAGATATTGCGAAAGAGATTAAATAACCCAATCAAAATTTAATACATTACTGTAAGGTAATTTAGCAATTATTATTATGTTTGATATAATAATTCACTCATTTCTCCTGAAAGTTATCAAATGAGTTTACAACTTTGACGGTCTTTGTATAAATTAAAGCCAATTACTAATTCTAGCTAAAAAGCTAAATTCTCCATTAATGATTAATTATCATTATATAAATATGGTGTGCCACATTTATACAATAAAATCATTACTTTAAACTCCCTATGAAAAATACTTATCAGGGCGTTAAAATTCGAGGTGTGAAATTACTCTCACGATAACAAGGCAAAAATTGTTTTTCTAGTGATACCGTAAATATTCGACAAATAGTCAACAGATATATCACTAAACAATATAAAAATTAACTTTTCAATGAAACATGCCATTTAATTAAACTTACAGAGCAAAAAACATGCAAGGTAACTAAAGTGAAACGGTAGATATTCGACATTAATAAATAGATATATAACATAATATAGCAAATTTACATTTCAGATAAAGATGTCATTTTAAACCCACTAGGTAAAACGTGTCACTTAACTAAATTACTAAGAAGATGCCGAAATACTGATGGAAAATATGTTAATAACTGTTCATCTGCTGAGACCAAAAATATTCGACAAATCGCTAACAGATATAGTACACCGGGTGATTACAGATGATGTTCCTGATTTTGAACATTTATTATGAAAAACTAACAAAGCTACAGCCAAAAGCGAGATATACAAATAAAGAAGAACTCAAAAAGTTTTATTTATAAGCTATTGAAGTTCAATATGAGCTCCTTTTGTGGCTCTCTAGACATCAAAGTGGTATTCTGTTTCCCTCCATACATTTTGTAGCATATCATACTGAACTTTTCTAACAGCCTCACGTATCCTTTCCTTCAAATATTCCAAAGTTATTGCCATTGGTGGAACAAAAACTTAATTTTTGACATACCCCAGAGAAGAAAGTGAAAGGGGGTCAGATCGGGCGAACGAGCCGGCTAAGGAATGGGCCCCCCGACGCCCGATCCAACGATCAAGCAATTGCTCATTCAAGAATGCTGTAACCTCATTGTGGAAATGTGGTAGCGTACCATCCTCCTAAAACCACACATCAGCTTTGTCCTCTAGCAACTGGAGCATCAGCCACAGCTGCAGCATATCGCGGTAAATGAGTTAATTATTTATTTAGCAAAAAGAATTGACCGTACACTTTCTCAGCAGTGAAAGCACAAAACACGTTAACTTTAGGGAAATCTCTGACGTGTTCAATATTACAAATAAAAATTTCCTGAAATATTCTTTATTTATATATATTGCTTTTCGCTGTACCTTTGTTAGTTTTTTCATAATAAATGTTTAAAATCTAGAAGATCATTTGTAATCACTCGATATGATTTAACAATATAAGAAAATTGCTTTTCAGTAAAACATGCGTTTTTAAACTAAAAAGAAACATTCTTACAATAATAGGGCAATACCTTTCATCTCGTGAGACCGTAGATATTTGACAAATGACAAAGAAAGAAATAACTTCAAGAATATAAGTAATTGACCATTAAGTAAAATGTGTAATTTTAATTAAACACAAAAAACGTGCAAGGTAATTAAAGTAAGAAGAAATACCGAAACACTCCTGGGACAAGACGTCAATAAATAACCGTTCATCTAGTGAGAGCGTAGCTATTTCACAAATGGCTAACAAATACCTCACTTAAGTATTAGAAATTGCGCCTTCAATAAAAGATGCCAGGTTAAACCCACAAGGAAAAATACGTGCCAGGTAATTGAAGTACGAGGAGATGTCAAACCACTCACACAAGAATATGTCAAGAATCTTTATCTGGTGAGACCGTAAATATTCGACAAATGTCATACAAATGCATCATTGAAGAATAGGAAAAAAGACCCATTAATAAAAGATCCCATTTTAAACTCGCAGGTAAAAAAACTTGCAAGGGAACTATAGTATGACGAGAAGCCGAAACACTCCCAAAAGAATATATCGGTAACCGTCCATCTGGTGAGACACTAAATATTCGACAAATGGCAAACAAATATATCACTTGACCATATCAGAAGTTGCTCCCTCAATAAAAATCCCCATTTTAAACCCACTTTAAGCGAAGATGCCAGTTTAAACCCACTTTAAGCGAAAATGCCATTTAAATCCACAAGGAATAGCATGCTAGGTAACTAAAGAACCACAAATAGGACTGTAGGAGGAGCGTTGCAGTGATTTGCATCTTGTGGTACTTTACGACTGTGGCCAATAAATTACTAGAAAATAAAATGTTCTATGCTGAATATTACGCTTTATTACTAGGTGCGGTCAGAAAATAAGTTTACATGGCGTATAATTTCGTAACTAAAGGACCTCCATTGATTATGCTTGTATCAGGTGAATTCGTTAATCATTGTTGGCAACACTGCAGGTCGATTCAGCTGCTATCTACCGTACATTGGTTATATGAGTCAGTTGAGCATGGCGGCTCGACTGGAACAGTGCCCTGTCATTTCTGCAGCGATATTCCGAGTCTGTCAGTGGTCAAGAATTTCTCAAGCGCATTGTCACGGGAGACGAGACATGGGTTCATCCCTGGGTCTCCACTACCAAAGAAGTTCAAGATTATGAGATCCGCTGGCAAAGTGATGGTTACCGTGTTTTGGGACCACAAAGACGTTTTGCTCGCAGACTTCATGCAAAAAGACACAACAATCAATGCAGCTGCATAATGTTCAACACTGGAACGTTTACGAGCGGCCATTAAACGTAAACGTTCTGGACTGCTCCGTAGGGCAGGGCACTGTTCCAGTCGAGCCGCCATGTTCAACTGACTCATATAACTAATGCACGGCAGCCGAATCGACGTGCAGTGTTGCCAACAATGATTAACGAATTCACCTGATACAAACATAATCAATGTAGGTCCTTTGGCTACGAAATTATACGCCGTGTAAACTTATTTTCTAACCGCCCTTCGTACAATGCCTTTGGAAAGGTTTTAGCCGAATCGACTTTTTGTCGAAAACTGGGAAAAATCCACGTCTATAGTCTTCGTTTGGTTTCTTAAGGGAATAGTTTTTCATCAAAAAGTAAATTTGATTTCAACTACATTACTGTCTGGAAAATAAATCACTTCCAAAGGCGATTTGAATTTTCTGAAAACAAAAAAAAAAGAAGTTTTATCTTGTCCAATTGATTAGTTTCTGTTTTGTGTGTAGATATTATCAATGTGTTACAAAAGGAAACTTTAATGCGAATTTGAATATTGAATTTTCCTTTAGAAAGGAAAGAAATTAAGGTAGTTGGACGGAAGTTGGAGGGTTGAGAGCGGTTACCTTTCTTTGGGACAGGTTGAATGAAAGCGAACTTCACGATTCAAGGGAAGCGTAAGTCACTTGGGTAAAAAAAAACATCAAATTTTGTTGTTTCCAAGTTTTTCATGTAAATAAAAAAAAGAAAATAGACGTGACCTCAGTTCGAGACCACAACTTAATCTTATGAAAAAATCCTACCAAATACTTTCAGGGCTGAAGAAATCAGAAATAAAGTTCCCGATCTGTACAGATTAGTTATGAAATGAACCAGTTATAATCAAACTAAAGTTAATGTTAATTCGGATAGTTTGGAATACGTTTTAGATTTTAAAAAGAGTTAAATTTCGTGACATGAGACTGAAACTTTCGATCCCTAATTGGGATGAAACTTTATTCTCCGAGATGATACATATTAACGGTACATGGAGTTCTTTTTATAATTATTTTAAACATTTAGAATAGACTATAATATTGCATTACGTAAAAAGAGATTGGCGAAGTCTGTTAAACCTAAGTGGTGGAATACTGAAATTAATGGTTTTTTAACGTTATAAAGGAAAGTTTATTTAAAATTTGAAAAAACAAATAATAATTCCGATGAAAATGCATAAAAGTTATTGAGAAAGCAAAGCAAGAAAAATTTATTAGAAAAAGTAAGCGCAACTATGAGCTATATATAGTGAACCAAATTAAATTGAATCTGAAGGAATTCTACTGTATAATTATATTCGGAATAAAAATTAGCTATGTAGCCTATGTCCACTCACAGGCGAAAACAACGAACAAATTTCCGATTTTTTACAAATAATGAACGTTTTAAATAAATTCGCCTCTTCCGTGTTTACAGCAGTATATTTTTGTACTTTTCTGTTTACATATTGTTGTGCTCTAGCAAATTATTGTGTGTTGTTTGTGAAAAATAATATTTGAAATGGTATCACATTTACGTATGACAAATTTTTATTGTGTTTCTTTTGTTGTATATTTTTTTGTGGGTTTGTTTACACTTAACTAATCTGTTCTTTATGAAATTTTTTGATAATTAATTTGACTTATTCAGAATGAGTAAAATCTGAAATTACTGATTGAATTATTTCAAAATTTGTAAACTCTTTGTTAAAAAAAGGGAGGTTGTAAATGAAAGGCACTTTGGGGGTTTTACTTTTTTATAACGGAGGTTATAAGTGTGAGTTATTAGAAGTTCAAAGCAGCATAAACGACGTGTCAGAGACATTGCATTGTATTACAATAAACATAATGATGAAAACACTCCAAATCGTGCGACGAGATACCTAGAGCCCCTAGAGAGAGCTTACCTGTATATAGAGCCGTATCTAGCATTTTGCCGCCCCTAGGCAGGGATTAAAGTGCCTTATGGTTGTGCCATTTGATATTATTAGTTTGCTATTAGAGGCTGCTCTTCGTTTTTATTTTAAAACTTACTTGTGAATCCATTTAATTTGTTACTGCTTATAACTTATTTATTTTCTATTTTTTTTCTTTGCTCCTTTTATGTTGAAATATGACAAAATTTGCCGCCTTAGGAGGGTGCCTACTCTGCCTACACGTAAATCCGCCTATACCTATATATTTATCATGTATCAACTCAAAATAAAACGATAAAAGTATTAGCAATGCACAAAGTTTCGTCAGTTCAATAATTCTCCATATCTGATTAACTATCTTTTGAGAAGTACACTCTAAAAAATGTCCTTTATGTATCCTTTCCAAATACTACTATAAGAACGTTATGGAAAGTAGGTGGAAAGTACAGAAGTCACTTAGATTCCGTATGAAGGCATATAGAAAGTACATGGGAAGTACGTGAGGGGCTTTGTTTCAGGCACATTTAGAATGGTGCAGTATCCCGTCAGTACAGCATTCTTGATTCAGAACAGACACGTGAGCTGAGAGAGTATTTGACAAGGAGACCGAAAGTATATTTTCTTTATTATCTATCTATCTATCTATATAAAATTAATAAAAAAAAGAAATACAGAGGAACATTTTTAGCAGTAAAGTGCTCTTATGAACCCCTTCAAAAAAAATAAAGTCAAAGATAAAAATTGTAAAAAAATAAAATAGTTTAAAAAGAAAGACCTTTCAATTCAACCTCTTCGGTCGGTCTTCAAAGTCTAACTTTGTGTATATATATATATATATATATCAGTGGCGACTGGCGTATAGGAGCGATGGAGCGGTCGCTCCCCTTGCTTGAAACGATAAATATTAATTTAACAGATAAAAAATATATTAATTTTAAGATATTAAAAAAATATTCTTGAAATATATTTTAAAAATTCATGTGGCATATCTTGATTCATGAGGCATTTTGAGTAAGCCTTCATACAGTACATAATATTCTAAACTTATAGCATAGCTTCAAACAGCGTACCGCTGTTTGAATACAAAATAATATTGCAGCCGAATGGAGCGATAGATTTTTCGCTCAAGTAAATACAAATTATATTTTACTGCTGTAATGAAAATATAAGTACAATCGCGAATTTTTTTTATAATAACAACTTTATTTTTACTAATAGTTATAAGCTAGATGGCAGCACTGTAGAAGGGGTGTTCCGAGTTGTCCCACCTTCCCCTACACAAAAAGCTGAAATTACGTCAGTTTTGATGGGATTAATGTTTCATTTCATTTACCAGTGAAATAATTCTTAATAAATAACTGAAAATTTTCTAAAAATTTTGTACGTGAAGTAACATTCCGCCACCCCCACTATTTCATGTTGACATAATTTTGTGTTTAAACTTTTCTTCATTTTTGATATGATGAATATTTTTCATCAGTTGCTGCAAATTTGTCAATTTTCTCTGATTAGGCGCAAGCGCGAGGAAAACTTGCACATGCGCAATAAAATCATGACTATAAAAAAAATAGATGTTGTGAATGGTTCTTGTTTTAAGGCTCTAAGCTATTTTTCCTAAATACCATAAACTCTAATAAATACATTTAATATAAAATGAAGTTCATATTGCGTGTGCCATCGTGCATTCATTAATTACAGCAAGGAAATTAAATTAATATAGTAATTCATGGCCTATCGCTGACTGCTACGAAATGTTAAGGTTTCATACAAACATTCGTAACAAGACCCTGTAAATAATCCGTCCATCAAGAAATAATATTAATTGTTTTATTTAAAAAAAATGTATTTTTTATAATTATTTCATTCTAAATATAAAATATTTAAATGCAAATACAGTTTGTTTTACCTAAAAAGACTATTTAACAAAATTGTAACGTAGAGGAAAACTATAAATATCAGATATGTTAAGTTAATGCTAATATGTTAACCCTTTAAGGACTGAAGGTACAAATTGCTAACGTTTCAAATACAAGCATTCATAACTTAACCCTACAAAAAATTCAGGGCTTAAAGGGTTAAGTTAACTTTCTAACACCGAGTGGCCTAATGAAATAAGGACTCTGGACTTTGTGTGGGAGCTCTCGCTGTCATCGATTCGAATCTGGTAAGTGAAAAAAATGTATACATTTGTTTCTTTATATATATGAAGTGTATAATTGAATGTATGGTAGTTAAGGTAGAGTTAAGTAAAGAAATTGTAGAATAAAAATTAAATTGTAGAGAAGTCAATCATTTTCATTATCATTATCATGATAATTATCAATTAGATTTCATGTGGTATCTTGGAAAAGACCTAAATCCAATTAAACTTTTGTTTTATACATTATTATTAGTTTCTCATGCTTCCTCTACGTACTACCTATAACAAGCGTACTCGGAAAGTATATTTAATGTCAAATGTACTCTCTCGGGCATTTGGTGTACGTCCGGAGCTCGGGTACTTCCCGTGTATGTTTCAAATTCTTCGTAATTAAAAAAACCTAAAAAATCCTTATTTATAACTTCTTTCTTGTTATACAAAGAAGAATACGTGTGGTTGTTCGACTACTCATAAGCACACTGATTTATATACCTATACTGTACCTATACATTGTTGAAACTTTATTTCTATACCCATATCTTACTAAAACATTGTTTATACCTACCTTCACTTATTTCTATACCTTTATCGGTATACTATCCCTTCTTTTGATGAATAGACACCTCCTATGTACTTTGCGAGAATAATTATGATATTATTTCTATAGTTTCTTTACAATAAACAGATATTTTTATTATGATTTAAAATTGAATTGTTTGAGTGAAATTTTAGACGTTGTAATACCAATGAATGAGTACATTTTCACAGCCTACATCGGATATTTGCCTTTATCTCGTTCCCTTTTCCTTTTATATATAGGATGCATATATATATTATATATATATATATATATATATATATATATATATGATGCATTTTATATATATATATATATATATATATATATATATATATATATATATATATATATATATATAAGCAAACAACCACAGGGAAAAGGAAACACGAAGTCCGAGCGCTTTCGTGATATATAATGTGAATATATAATGTGAATATATCACGAAAGCGCTCGGACTTCGTGTTTCCTTTTCCCTGTGGTTGTTTGCTTATTAATAAGATCACGTGTTATTCTGTGATTTTAGTGCATATATATATATATATATATATATATATATATATATATATATATATATATATAACATTTTAAATGAAAATTTGGGTTGTGTACATAAATACAAATTCTCGTAAGCGACTTTAAAAGGCCTTCAAATTTTAAAACCGTATACACGCACATCAACCGAAACGTTAGAAATTATATACTGTATTACCTCTTTGAAGCCCGATTTAAGTACAAATTAGAAAACAAAATATTTTTCTAAGAATCGTAAAACAGATAAAATATTTGAACATGTCTTTAAAAAAGAAGTAAAAGTTGCTTGTGTTTGGTGATAAATTCGCTATGACTGTAAATGGATCCTTATTACACCATTTATTTCTGCAACCATAAACTACACATCCCTCTTACAACATTTATTTCAGCAACCATAAAATTGTGTATTACTTACCTTGGAGAATAATATTTTGTGTAGCGCTCAGGATGATACTGTTACACCAAAGCTGCCTTGTTTACAAATAAGCCACACAGCGATTTCCAGGGCTGCCAACCCAGTAGTATAGTTCCAGGACAAGTGGCGCGTGGGTCCAAATGTAGTCAATGGGCAAAATTACATGATTAATGTACAGAACACTATTGCTGGGCCGGAAAGGGTTAATTAAGGAAGACAGAACTATTCTACATTTTATTATCATAATTTTTTCCTATTTTAGATCTCATTCAGTTTTACTTCTCCATTCGAATTGTATATTTGCTACTTACGAGGGTTTGTAATAACACCATCGACATATATATATATATACATACACATACACACACAGTATATATATGGAGAGAGAGAGAGAGAGAGAGAGAGAGAGAGAGAGAGAGAGAGAGAGAGAGAGAGAGAATTTAATTCTGTTATAACGCATTAAAGAGAAATGGGTCTGTTTAATATTGTTATAATGTTATAATGTTTCAGACCAACAAAGACCCTAGGATCCACTCATGGCTGGTCTACCTAACTGTGTTCGTATTGTGTATGTGTATGTCCTCCGTGGTGGCGGAGGAGAACTACAATTTTACGTGGGTTCCGAACCACAAGAACATAAGAAATTTATGTAACAACTGTCTGTACATTGGCAACGACCAATTTTTACGAAACTAAATAATTATCAATTTAAAACTAATTAATTATCGATTTAAAACTAAAGATAGAATCTCTGGATCCAGAGGATCAAGTCATAATAGACTACTATCCACAAATATGTTACACTCTATATCTATTTATAACCGACATGCAAATATATCAGATCCAAAGGATCCAGTCAATTTCATTACGGTATCCATCCAACCAAAAATAAGTCACGATCCATATCGATTGCGGACCAAGTCAAAATTTACAACCATATACATTACAATATATATACTTAGGAGGAAAAGTGTAGGTGTGGCTGTAAAGACTGTACAGTAATGTAGAAATGTGTGTGCACCCATTTTGGGTCTCCCATTTAAAGGTGTTTGTGGGGCAAGTGGATCATGAGTTTTTCAATACCTCACAGAGGCAGAGGAATCTCTTTAAATGGGGTGTGTAAGGACAGAGAGTATCCCCTAACCCAAGATGCTGCCTCCCTATATTCCACAACACTTGTGTTGAGCTGTGGGATCTATCCCCACAAAGCCTTAATTTTACTACCTTAAACTATACCCAATCTATCAACATATGCGTCTAATCGATTTTTAAACATGTTTATAGACGTGCTACTAATTACTTCTACCGGCAAACTATTCCAGCTATTCTATTCTGTGCGTAAAAAAAGTTTTTGGCAACTGTTGTCTCGAACCTTCTACTTGTCAACTTACACCCGTTATTTCTAGTCCTATTATATTGAGATTTTTGAAAAAGCTATCTCTATCTACGTTATCGAAAATTCATAATTTTGAACACCTGGATTAGATCACCCCTTAGCCTCCGAGTCTCGAGTGTAGTCAATTTTAACTCCTTAAGCCTATCCTCGTACGACTTTGACCTAAGCGACGGAATCATCTTAGTTGCTCGTCTTTGAACTCTTTCGATTTTGTCTATATCTTTGCGCATATGCGGATTCCAAAATTGAATCGCGTACTCCAAATGGGGTCTAACTAATGATTTATAAAGAGGAACTATAATATCGCGCGATTTGTACTCAAAATTCCGAGCTATAAAACCTAACACTTTGTTCGCCTTATTGACCGCTGCTGTACTTTGTTTTGCTACTTTTAAATCACCAGTGACTATAACTCCTAAATCTTTTTCCTGCTCTACGCTTGTTAACTCTTTCCCTGACATACTATACGCAAAATTACCGTTACGCGAACTTATATGCAAAATTTTGCACTTATCGACGTTAAACTCATTTGCCATGTGACTGACCAATCAACGATTTTATTCAGATCTTCCTGGATTTTACCTCTATCTTCGTCATTAATCGCCCTACCACCCAACTTCGTGTCATCCGCAAACTTTGAAACTGTACTGACTAGGCCGACATCTAAATCGTTAATATATATAAGAAAAAGCAAGGGGCCCAATACAGAACCCTGATTCAGCCACTCGCTACATTAGCCCAACACGACTCCGCTCCATCAACGACCACCCTCTGTTTCCTACCTCGCAACCACTCTTCTAGCCAATTTATTACTACACCCCTGATTCCATGAGCCTTAGTTTTTTCAATGAGTCTTTTGTGCGGCACGGTGTCAAACGCTTTTGAAATCTAAATACACTACATCAACCGCCCGATGTCTATCGTAAACGTCAACCACGCTTTGGAAAAATTCTAAAAGATTAGTTAAGCAAGATTTGTTTCGCCTAAAACCGTGCTGCGTATTTCTAACTAGTTTATGCAGTTCTAAGTGTTCGACTATACGATCCCTAATTATTGATTCCAGTAGCTTACCTACAACAGACGTTAAACTGATTGGCCTATAATTTCCCGCCGCACCTTTATCGCCTTTCTTAAAGATAGGTGTTACGTTTGCTAACTTGAAATTATCTGGTACGCACCCCTCAGAAATAGACGCATTAAAAATCTTTGTTAGCGGCACAACAATGCTATCTTTTAATTCTTTTAGTTGTATGGGATATATGGAATCCGGCCCCGGTGATTTACGCGTTTTCATTTTATCAATATAGCGCATTACCTCCCCTAAATCAATATAGCACATTACCTCCCCTTAAGCGCATTACCTCCCCTAAGGGATTAATAACAAAAAACAAAATGGCGAACACAATTTATCTTTACAAAATACATTTAAAACCTGAATCGTTTTGGGGGATAAACCACGCATAAGAACACTCCGAGTTGGTTTATATATTAGCTATAATTTTTCTTTAAAAGAACCACAAAATTATTTCACATCAGTCTTTAGAGAAGGTCTGAATTAATGTTTGCTTGTTGAACACCTGCCAGTGGTTTACTAAATTTGGACTAATTACCGCTGTTTTCACGTATAAAAAGCCATGATCCTCACGCTGAAACCTAGCTTTCAAAGCCAAACTTAACTTCTCTAACTAGTTTCACCTAAGGAAACTTCATTATGATTCATCACCTAATTTTATTCACCCTGATTGGGGTAAGTGCAAAATTCCACGGTTTTCATGATACGATTGAAATTTAGGTCTGTTTCTTCCATAGAAATAAGTAATATACACTCATTGTCTTAAATACGATCATATATATATATATATATATATATATATTTAGTAGAGTGAACATTTTATTTTCGACAAGATCTCAAACCGCGCACGATTCTATTTTGTTTACGTACTCCTTCAGTGATCCTCACGAATATAGTGAAAACACGAAACGCCAATAATGAAAGTGAATTCAGAAAACGTTTTCTCATTAATGAATTGTCTCTCTTAAATTACATTAAAACTATTCCTGTTAAATTTGGACGTCATCTGCAAACTATGAATAGTATATTAATTATTCTGTGAAGTGTTGAAAGGTCTGTTTTAAACGAGTGTATAACATAATTTCAATATCTTATATAAACTGATTTCAATGCAGAATAGTTTGCAATTAGGTGCATCTATCTACCGATACATAGGTAGATAGATAGATAGATACAAACGTTGTAGCAGTCGGTAATAGACATTTATTAAATTTTTTCGGAGCTTTCGACAATTCCTGCTACCATCATCTGTGACTAAATATAAAACCATGAAAACTATTGACATATTTAGTGGTTATTCATTAAAATCCATGAAGTTTGGCAAGTTCCGTTAAAGTGACACAAAATCAAAAATGAGAGATTGATGATGAACCCAGCGATTCGATCATCATGCTTAAAATTATTAGGTTGTTAGTACCATTAAAGGACATAGCCTATAGATTTACAAAATCTTCACATTAATTAGATCCAAGGCATTTATGCTATTTCATTAACTACAGTATATATTATCGAAATGTTTTAGATAAGTCATACTGATGATTATGACAAAAAATCTTCGGATCAAGTAAAGATAAGCACCCCCAACCTTTTTTAGTTAGCTTTATAAGACTAACTAACGAAAATATCACGACCTAACCTAACCAATCGTCAAGGGCGTACAGTTGACCTAACGATTGGTTAGGTTAAGTCGTGATATTTTCGTTAGTTAGCCTTATAAAGCTAACTAAAAAAGGTTGGGGGTGCTTATCTTTACTTGATCCAAATTTTCACTAAAGATTAAAAAAAAAAAATGATTTCAATGCAGAATAGTTTGTAATTAAATCAGAAATCGTATAGACACGGTTTAGGTTCTGTCAAAGCGTTTATATAGGATTTGGGTACCAGAAATTAAGTTCAATGTGGAATAGTTCGTAATTGGATCAGGAAATCGTATAGACACGGTTTAGCGCAGTCAAAGCGTTTATTATATATGTTTGGTGTACAGTCAAGACAACAAGCGAGAACATTTCATTAACAGAAACAATGTATTCCTAACTTGAATGACAATGAGTCCTTTGTCAATCCTTTGTCACTCTTTGTCTGTTAAAGAATAATTATACCGACCATCGATCGATCTTCGTCTCTCCATTGATTTATTTTATTTATTATCACTTAAACTCAGTTTTTTTAAACTTCACCAATAATTTCGGCGAATAACTAAGAGGTATGTTTTGTTATCTTTTTTAATTTTTTTTTTGTTTTTTACTCGCTCATGATGGAAATAGGCGTTATCAAAAGTCCCGCAAAATCTTAATAAGTGTTTTTCATACAGCTTGGCATTCTTTCTCGATGCTAAATTCGCTTTTCTCCCAATAACACTCTGATTCATATATATATATATATATATATATATATATATAATTTATGATGTAAATCCACAAGGAAAAAGAAAAATGATTCCAAGCCCTTTCGTGTATTCAGAAGTACACTTTGTCAGGGAATGAAGGGAGCAGGCAAGAAGCCCAAAATATATATACAGCGGGGCAGAAACAAAGAGATTAGCACATAATTAACAAGACTTAATGAGCGGCAGAAGGAATTTAAACAGGATATTCGTTCCCTGACGAGGTGTACTTCTGAATACACGAAAGGCCTTGGAATCATTTTTCTTTTTCCTTGTAGGTTTATCTCATTCATTCATTTCACGTGTTTAATTGTGAAATTCATCCCATATACATATATATATATATATATATACATATATATAGAAAGAGAGAGAGAGAGAGAGAGAGAGAGAGAGAGAGAGAGAGAGAGAAGCACAAAATAAAAGCAAAAAATATAGATTTAATTTTCATGTACGTATATCTCTACAAGAGAAAAAGTAAACATTCAATTAGCATGTTGTGGCTCTTCCATGTTTTTCACGAAAGATTTGGAAATTGTAGCATCGATGCGATGAAAGTTTGGGTGACGTTATGCTTCAGATTTTACCAAAGTCCAGTCAATATTTCTTCTGTTTTGATATATATGTTTTCCACAATTAGAAATCAAGATGATTCAAGACGTGTTTATTAGGATACATATATGGGATTTCTTAGAGGCCAAGGAAGGATATCTAACCTTTTTTGCCTGTTCCACCTCATAGTGCATTAAGAGGTGACAGGTTGCGCAGTCTTCTTGCAGCATATATTTGTTAAATTGGAGTTTTCTTTTACTGAACAATGGAAAATGATTTTCATGGCTGGATACGCTTTTTCTGGAATTCAGTCGTCTCTTGCATCCCATATGGCTGCCTACTCCATAACATTAAAACCTCTGCTGTACTGTATGCGTAAGCAAGAATTTTTGTAGGCGTGATTTAACTTCACAACCATGTGTGTGTGCCCGTTTGACGTATACTGTTGGAACGGAGGCTCGTCTAATAAAAAGGACGACTTCCAAAATTCAGGAGGCTTGTGAATCTGTCTTTCGTCCATTCGAGTCTGCGCTTTACATTTGCTTTTATGAACCAGATTTCATGAACCGAGATTTTGAGAAACCTACCTATAACTGAATAGTCTGACTATCTACAGGCAGACTATCCAATCATTCGACCGCAAATAAAAAAAAGTGACATATTACGAGCCAGCAGTACGAAGCGTCTTTCCACTTACAGTATATGTATGTAAGCTTTACTGTAAGCGTCCTGATATACGGTAAACTACCACTCGGGATTACAAGAACGTAAACCAGTGTCAGTCACTTCCAACTTGCTGTACATCAATTGTAAAAGAGCTTTGTATGGGGAAATTCCGCTAACAACGGTTTAAACAGTATCTTTATCATCCAAAAACGACTACATCTGAGATATTTTTCGTAAAGAGATAGAAAGAATAAAACAAAATTTAGTAAAGAATTCATTCTCTTTATTCTTGATTGAAAGAAAATCCTAAAAGAACTTTTTATCAAAACATTTGAAGGACAGGACCGGAAGTGATTTCATTATATACTTCCAATCCCAAATTGTTGGACAAATTAATAAAGAGAATAAGGTACAAAAAGAAATGAGAGTATTAAACAGCAAATTTTGACCAAAGATAATAAGAAACTGATAGGAAGGAGCTAAAAACCTCAACGCATGTCGACAGTTAGCAGCTGGCGAGGAAGCTTCTAACAGTGGGTGTATCCTCCAGCGCGGGACACGTCAACGCGAAGAAGAGGCGACGTCAAACCGAAACATCAACGCGCTATCTACGGTTGGCCAGACTGGCAGTCGACGGCCTGTTGTGTGGCACCGTCAGAGTGCCGATCGGCTCCCGTGCCGGACCTATACCAGCGTGCTATTTTTTTCATTTACGGGAGTAATTGCGTGTTCCCCGAACTACTCTTACTCTCGACATTAAGACTAATCCAGGCCCCACTACAACTTACACATGTCACCATATACAAAGACAGAGACACAATAGGACTATAAGACACATACAGAAGCATAATATTAACATATTACAGTTCAACGTAGATGGCCTCACAAACAAAATCATGCAGCTTAGGGAATTGTACACAAACAAAACATTCACATAGCACTTATGCAGGAAACAAAACTAAAACGCACACAAAAACACCTACCATACCTGACTTCGCAGCGATCCGTCAAGATCGTACTGGGGTTCACGGAGGTGGACTCATCACTTACTTACGTAAAAGCATTAGCTATACTGATGCCACCCAAAACATTACAAACACAATCCAAGCAGATAACACGATAGAAATACAGGCAGTTAACATTAAAACACGCGCAAAACACAACACTACACTTATCAACATTTACATCCCACCAGATAGTTCACCTCAGGTGCCAGCCAATTACAATCCACAGTTACACAATTTGGCCTCTCTCACTAATGTCATCTTAGGAGGAGACTTCAACGCTAAAGACACTAGTTGGTACCTGCACAACCAAAGCAACACCAGAGGCGCCAACATAGCCACACAACTAAACAGCCTCTTCATTCATAACAATACAGAAGAACATACACACATACCACATCAATCAGGATACTCAAACTCCTCCCCAGAAATAACGTTCTGTGCCCCCACACTAGCAACACATACACACTGGAGAACAGAAAAACAACTGTCATCAGACCACCTGCCCATCATCATTACAACACGTTCTACACTCTGCCCCAACAGCCTTAGGCACACTTACTTACAGAAATTACAAGAAAGCTGATTGGGAACAGTTCAAAATACAGACTGAGGAACAATTTACCACATTAAACAGCACACCCATCATAAACATCAATACAACACTCAAGACATTTAATCAGATCATCAATAATGCAAAGAAATACATACCCAAGGGCAACATTAGGAAATACAACCCAAATTACACTAGAGAAATAGCCCACCTCATAAGGCAACGTAACAACCTCAAATATAACACACAAACATCACACACAGAAGCCATAAAACAGCAGATACAACAGCTCAACACAGAAATAAACAACAAACTTAAAGAAAAACAAACAGAAACATTTAGGGAATTCATAACAACACTAAACCACTCCACAAATATATCCAGGCTATACAAGACTATAAACAGTATTACCCACTCTAACAGCGGCATTCACGCCTCACACGCAGTTATCTGTCGCAGCCAAAATAATATCCCAACATATACACAACAAGCTAACATTCTATTAATCACTACGCAAAGATAAGTCACTTAAACAGAGACAACAACCAGAAATACGCAGACAGACAAACAGCCAGACACAAGAAAACCTACAGACTCGACACGATCATTACACCTTTCAATACAGACCAGACCACCAAGATCATCAAAAACATTAAGAATTCGAAGGCTAATGGACCAGACAACATATCTAACATACACCTTAAACACTTGGGCCCACAGGGAATACTAACTCTCACAAACATCAGCATATATCATACCGACACTGTATTAGTCCTGACATATGGAAACAAGGTAAAATTATTACACTACTCAAACCAAATAAAAATCCAACAGAACCCGCTTCCTATAGACCATTTACTTTACTATGCACACCTTTCAAAGTAACAGAAAGACTAATCTTACAAATCACCAACCCACACATACCACTATCGCCTACTCATCATGGATTCAGACCTCACCACTCAACCACGACATTACTCACTAACCTCACGCAGCACATCATGGATGGCATCAACTCCAGACGACCAGCTCATCGTACACTATTAGCAACACTAGACATTAGTAAAGCATTTGATGCTATCCCACGCTTCCCTCTCATAAACAAAATACTCAACACAAACATGCACAATAACACCAAAAGGTGGCTGAGCAACTATCTTTCAGGAAGATACTCACATGTCACATTTAATGGCAAGTCATCTAAAAAAACTTTTTCCGAACGGGTCCCTCAAGGCTCTGTTCTCTCACCAACACTGTTCAACTTATACATGCATAACATTCCAACACCCATAGATAACAAGCTTACCTTATCATCATATGCAGATGATATCACTCTAACATCCACCCACAACAACATCGACACCGCTACAAATAACCTACAAACATACATAAACAGTATACAAGACTGGCTCACACACAATAAACTCAAAGTAGCCCCCACAAAATCAACCATCATCTTGCTAACAAGCAACACAAAAGAACACCAGATAACTCCACAGATTACACTAAACAACACCAACATTCCACACATTCACAGGACCAAAATACTTGGGGTCACATACAACACATCATTATCTTTTGCAAACCACATTCAGGACATTAAAAACAAATGTACGTCAAGACTTAACACGCTTAGGATACTAACAGGCACAAACTTTGGACACCAGCAGGAAACAACATCACTCATATACAAACAATATATTCGCTCAGTTATAGACTATGCTAGCCCATGCTGGGCACCCATTATCTCAAACACACACATACACACCTTACAGACAATACAAAAGAACGCACTTCGTATCATTACAGGATGCACTCAAACAACACCAATAGAACACCTGCACACAGAAGCAAAAATACTGAAAGTTAGGGAACATTTAGACATGAGGGGAACACAATTCATGGCAGCAGCGACAACTAGCCCACAACACCCTTGCCACTACATGTACAATTCATGCACCGACACCTCGCACCATTAAGATAACACCAGAGAGACATTATAACCAAATACTCCACTCCATACCACGCCCCACAGACATCACACAGTACAGAAAACATACACACACACACCTAACCCACAAAGCACTGACACGACTCGGTCCGAATGCGGTCCTAGGTGCGAAGCCGCCACCCATTAACAGGTCAGAGATCAGCCTGAGTAGATCGGATCGAGTTAACTTACACGATTCTGATGTGGACATCACCCCAACTTACGGACATATAAACACAGACTAGACAACTCCACAGACGACACCTGCCACCTGTGCCAGGACACACCACAAACAATTGAACACATTATGGCAGACTGTACCGCTCTAGCACAACAACGAACACAACACAACATCACTAGTGCGCTGAGCCTCTGGTCCACTCCGGAGAGGGCGATCGGTTACCTGCGTGTCGCCGGCTTGCTCGATCAGGGTGGGCTGATCGGCTAACCAACAACAACGACAACTACTGTAGATATGCTTCGTTGAAAATTTCCACATAAATTGTATGTTACAATATATTTTTTGTGTGGTCATGCTTTTCCTGCGGAGAAAATATATCCTACAACCTGCCCTTCTGCAGCATTCTATTAATGTGTGGGATTTGATGAAGGAGAGAGTTGCTTTCTACTCTTATTCTGCCCTAACTCGTAACCTATAACGTAGGGTTCCTTGTCCTGTTGCCATAGAAACGATGCAGAACCTTCCTGCACGTAATTCCAAGTCATTCCAATGCGTCTTTTATTTCGTTTTTACAATTAGGAATTGATTTTTTAGATATTTTCCGTACATATATTATCATGTATCGTTTAAACCTTCACAGCGTCTCTCCATTCAATACAATTTGAGAGATTTCAGACGTGATCAGTAACCTTCATCTTTTGCTTCTGTATTTTTAAAGAACTGAAACAAAAGATTCTTTGTCGGGGCTCATTATTTGCCATATCTCGTTTCTGTACGTACTTCTGAGAACGGAGTATTTAGTTACTTGTATCCAAGCGCTTCCATAATTTGATTATGACGTGCGCTCTTCTGATAATTTCTTTATATGATTTCTACACATTTTTTTGTTCCTATTTCATTTTTAATATTGAGGTGTTCTCTAAAATCTGCGTTTGTTAACATTATTAATACTTGATCTCAGTCTTGGTATTTTGAATTTTTTTTTGTTGGTACTTATTTCGTAGCTATTCTATTGTATTTCTCTAAGGATGTTATGAAAGGAATTATAATTCATCATTAATAAATTTCAATTTTTTTTTCTTTGGGCCATTTCAGTGCGCCGTTAATATTTTTTGGTAATTTTTTATATTATCTTCAGAAGTGTCATTTGTGTGACATCTGCAAACGACGAGGACAAACAATCTTTAAATTTTGTTTGTTTATATCTGCAGTCATTATTATAAATAATTTAGGGATAACACTGTTCCTTCTGGCACGGTGCTAATGACTGTTGGAACTGAATTTACGTTTTACTTTTTTAGTAATACTTATTTTTGTACTTTTGTGTACAAGTGTTTCAAAGTCACATTTATCAAATCTTTAACAAAATCTGTATACAGAGTATTAAGCTGTACATTTTTGCTTTGACACAAAGCGTTTAAAATTCAGTCTTGGTGGTCTTATAACTGTAATAAACAAGACTTTCCCCGCTCTTAATCCTTGCTAATGTGGTATTGTGGGCTATATAATTCATTTCCTTCCAAGCAGTATGCCTTTTTTTATAGCATTCCTTCGAAATACTTTATAAGATGTAACGTGAGGCTATTAATCTAGTTTTTTGGCATGGCTATGTGCCCCACTTTGTAAATGGGAGCAATGTTTGTACTTGAAAGTGGTGCGGGATCAGGCAACCCTACGAAACTTAGGCCTAAATAAGGTTTTAAGAGATTAAAGTTTCTTGGAAATCTCTTCTAGTTCAAAATTTAGATAATAACTTTATTGTGACTTCAGATATTTGCGAAAAAGGCTAAAAATAACAAAAACAGCCTATTGTATTCGAAATATTGTCTATAAGATTTTTGTTACTTGTACTAGCTTTGAAATTCCTAATATCTTCTTTATGTTAATGGAAGTTTGGTATAATTAAGCTAGGTTACATTAGGTTATGTAATGCCCGGTTAAGTTACGCTATGGATTAGCTTATTGATTCTTTTATTTTTCGTTGTCTTTGTTTGAGGAGATTCGAGCATGTCACCTAAAACTTATACAATCTAGAATGAGTTCTCGCTTTCTGAAATTTAGCAATAGGACCTTCAGCAAGATAAATATTTTGAACAATGAAACAAATTTTCAAGACCTCGAGAAATTTCTCTCGCATGCAAAAATTTTCGAAAAAAGTGTTTGGACCTACAGTACAATAACAAAAATGGCGAAACATAAAATGATATAATCTAACCTAATTTAAATCTAACCTATAAATTTACCCAACTGATGTCTAACTTAAATTAACAAGAACAATTATTACAAGGTTCGTAAACAATGATATTTAAATTAAATCTGCTAACACCATTTGAAAACAATTTTGTTCTAGGTTTTGGTCTCTCCTTTAAAGTGTATTAACCCTTTAACGCCGACCGTTGCCTTATGGCAACATGAGCTTGACAATCGATTTTGAGCCTTACGATCTGAATATTAGAGGTTATTTTGTCTTGAACAGGAAAAAATTGTTTAAATAAAATTTTTTTAGTTCAGGCATGGAAGGAGTTACTAATAAGAAATGAGTGTGTGAATTCCTCTAAAATAGAGGAAACCAAAATAAAATAGACCATGCTAAACTATTTGCTGGTATATTTAATTAAAATCAAGAATAATTTATGAATACACAAATGGTAAAACGTCGGATGATATTTTTATATGTAATATACACTTGAAACTTCTCATCAATGAAAGGATTAACAATAGCTAGACTTTTAATGAATTTAAGACATGGCGATGACGACAGCTCGTTTCTATTCTTAACGTTTTAAGGAAAATTTTATTGGTTTGGACATAAAGAGAGATATTACATATGAGATTATGAAGTCACGTGTTATAAACGATGAACGTGTATATATATATATATATATATATATATATATATATATATATATATATTAGGAGAAATCCAATGACAAGGAGGAATGTAAATGCCATGAAAAGTCTTCTTTAATGCGCAACGTTTCGAGCAATACGCTCATCATCAGGCTAGATAATAACAATATGAAATTAGAATCAATAAATAAATGTGAACAAGACAAAATAATTTCCATAAAACCTATTCAGTAAAAGCAAATTTTAAAAAGACTAAAAGAAGAGGGTTAAATTCAAAGTTATAAAAATTTAACCCTCTTCTTTTAGTCTTTTTAAAATTTGCTTTTACTGAATAGGTTTTATGGAAATTATTTTGTCTTGTTCACATTTATTTATTGATTCTAATTTCATATTGTTATTATCTAGCCTGATGATGAGCGTATTGCTCGAAACGTTGCGCATTAAAGAAGACTTTTCATGGCATTTACATTCCTCCTTGTCATTGGATTTCTCCTAAATATTAAATTGAAGCTTTGTAGAAGCAAACCGCATGACTATATATATATATATATATATATATATATATATTTACTCATTCTTAATTTTTCCCAAAGGCTTGTCTTGCCCTCATAGACAAGACGACACTTGAATCACAGTGCAGTGTTACTGTAAATCTGGATTATCTCGACGAAGATACACTTCCGGAGGTCACGTGTTTAGCCGAATGCCTGGAGGTCCCTCTGGTAAGTAAGCTCAAAGTTATATTTTAGGAGAGAATCTCTTTTCTGTTGATAAATTGGTTACAACAGCTTACAACAAGATTAATACGAAGATCAATCTGGTGAGTAGGAGCAAAATCAATTTTAGTGAGGAATCTCATCTCTTTCCTTTCGGGAAAGAGAACTTTCCAAGTAATTGATTCGGCTCTGGCTCCTTCTTTCATTTTTAACGTCACTTATGTAAGAAACTGTTTGATTTTTGTCCAAAAATTTAAGGATAAATTTATTCATTGCTGTTGCCATATTCCAGATATATTTACGTTTATGAATTTATTTTTACAAAACTACTCTAGTTGTTTTCGTCATTTATAGCGCAGACTAAATCATTTCAATAATTTCCGTAACTAATAAACGTTATTATTATTATTATTATTATTGAAATTGTTTGTTCCTCCTCCTTTTGCTGTCCTTAATTAGACAGCATATAGACGTGTATATATATATACACAGCATATATACGTCAGTAAATCTAGTAAAAAAAGGAAAAATGAGGAGACTCTCATTACCTACAACTTAAGCATTTTGACACTTCAATTACTTATTATTACTATGTTTTTTAAATAAAGTACTTTAAGATAACATCAGTGATAAAATATCCAGGAAATAATTATATATTTAAATAGAGTATACTTCTTCAGTACTACGAGTAGTATTGTTGCATCTATCCTTGGAAGTGACGTCATAGACGTGGGAGGAAAAAGGTCAGATTTGAATCCCCGAGACATCAGATAGATTATCTGCTTATCAGATGGGCTTTGCCGAATAATGATTATCACGTGTGATAAAGCGTCTTTAAGTCTTTTTATGTCTTTTTTATAGATTTAATCTATATTTTATTTTATTGAGGTTTAAGGAGTTTTACATTTTTTTACATAATTGTAATTTTTACCTATTTATTCATTTATTTTATTTACTTATTTATTTTAATTAATTTATTATTTTTTCTGTGTTTTGGAAAGGTATATCGGCCTAATTTACTTAGTTTACTTTAAATTTATTTATTTTAATTAATTATTATTTGTATTAACGTATTTTTGTTATTCAAATATATTAAGGTTTATAGGAATAAACTCAGGTTTCATTCAAAACATTTTGCGCCAAAAAGAAACTCTTTTAGGTTACTTAAAGTCCTCTCTGGTTTACCTATTTACGTGTGCCGACTGCCAAACCAGATACATAAGGCAAACATCCCTAAACTTAAACAAAGAGTAGACACACATAGAGGTTTCTCATATATAACCACAAAACTTTTTTCTCATCCAGAACCCTCATTTATGAATTACATTCGGAACAGTTTTCTCATCCATTTGGACTCAAAGGTTTGAAAATACTTTCAACTGGCTAAACTTTTTCAGATTTAAAGATTTTTAAAATTCTATATATTCATAACATAAAATCATCCCTCAACGAACAATCGTCCTTCATTAAACTATCTATCCTTTAAAGAACTACCAACCGTCCTTTGCCTCTCATGTTTTCATCTAGTTGCTCCCTGGGATTGCCACACTGAAGGTTGGTTCTTGATTGACTTATCAAATTTACCAAATTTACCAAATTGTTTTTAAATTTTAAATTTATTCAGGGATTTATTTATTAGTTTACCGGCGAGTGCAGGCGGTACTCAGCTCACCCAGCTGTTCATCCTTCCACAGAAAAAAATTAGTTGGTATATAAATGGATACCCTGGGGTGCCTGGTGTTATGACGCTGGGTTACTGATTGGGAGATCATGTAATCGAGTTCGGGTGAGGACTTTGCAATTTATGACTTCCCTGATGGGCTGTATTTCGGATTCCACGTTAAACTGTAGATCTAAGATGGGGCAACAAGTTTGACCTCCGTCATAATAAATAATTGGGGTGGAAGTAAAACTAAGGTTTTACATGCTGTCACGACACAAAATGGATTAAATATGTCGAACGGATTCGGGCAGGTTACGCAATAGTCGGCTTTGCGGGCCACTCCTCAACGAAACAATTAAGGAACCCTAAAATAATTAAATGATTATAATTAACTCTAAAGTATATAAAGATTAGGAGTTACGCCAAAGTATGTAATATGGTTATCATACTTTAATATATGTGAATTATAAAAGTAGTTAAAAGTAATTGATAATTAAAAAAAATTAAAATTAAAATAAATAGCTCCGTGTACCTTTCAAACACTGAAAAATTTAATACAATCAATAAATAAATAAATAAATAAAAACTAAATGAATAAGTAGCTAAAAGTGATTAAATAAAAATCATGCAAAATTTCTCAAAACTCGGCGAAAAAAATATACCGGGTGATTACAAATGATCTTCTCGATTTTAAACATTTATTATGAAAAAACTAACAAAGCTAGTGTGAAAAGCAAGATATACAAATAAAGAAGAACTCAAAAAGTTTTATTTACAAGCTATTGAAGTTCAACATGGGCTCCTTTTGTAGCTTTTGAGATTACAACATTCGTGAATGAGCAATTACCTTCAATTCCTCCTCTGGGGCTATGTCAAAAATTAAGATTTTGTTCCACCAATGGCAACAACTTTAGAACATTTGAAGGAAAGGATACGTGAGGCTGTTAAAAAAGTTCAGTATGATATGCTACAAGATGTATGGAGGGAAACAGAATACCACTTTGATGTCTGCAGAGCCACGGAGCTCATATTGAACTTCAATAGCTCGTGAATAAAACTTTTTGAGTTCTTCTTTATTTGTATATTTTGCTTTTCGCTGTAACTTTGTTTTTTCGTGATAAATGTTTAAAATCGGGAAGATCATTTGTAATCACCCGGTAGATTAAATTCATAATAGACATAAAAACACTTAAAAACTCTTTATCACATCTGATGATCAGATAAGCCGATTAAGCCCATCTGATAAGCGGGCTAATACGCTTAATCACTAGGGAGATTCCAATCTGACCTTTTACCCCGTCCATGAAGTCAATTCCTAGGGTTGGATGCAACAGTACTACAGTACTACACGCACAACAAATATAGGATACAGTTTAGAATTTTCATATTATGAACTTCATACTAAAATAATACAGGTACACTTATGAAAATTTTGAATACACATTAAATGAAATCTTTCATAGTAAATTTTCATTAAAATATATAATTAATAATTAAGCAAATATTTAAATACATGGTCTTAGAGAGGAATTTTGTATATGATACAATATTTTGTTAACATCTTTATTTAAAGGGATGGTTCCAACAAAGATTGTACTATCACGACGAGGCGCTTAAATTAAAATTCGACAAAATGGTGGAGGTCAATTATGACCAAGAAGGAGATGTGGAGTGCCACTTGGTGCCATCCACATCAGGTAAGGCTTATGAAATAAGATTGAAATTTCTTAAATTATATCCATCACGCTCTTGATAAATATAAAAATATAAGGTATGCTGAATCCTATTAATTTTTGGCACTTCCCACAAAACACTGTGTTGTTGGATAGAGTTATAGAAAACTTGTACTTTTGTCTCTCAGAATAACCCACAAAAGCTTTTCTTGCCCACAGAAATAAAGCATTTTTATCGCAAATAATAACTCCCATACAAAATTTAAACGTTTATGTAATGCCCTGCCAGAATAAAAAGACTACCATCTTCAAACCACGAAATTGACATGTAGCATCGTCCTCTTCGAACATAATGTCCTCAGGGGAAGTATACTAATCCGAAACCAGAGGTTTTTACCTTAGATGGCATTAAGACGTCCCTCTCCTAATACAAGGTCACTTTTTCCAGAGTACCATAACAGCGCAACCACCAAATTTCAAAGTCAGTGCACCAATTTGAGCTTGAACATATCTCCACAGGTTCTCTATAGCCATATCCATCCTCCTGAAGCAAACTGTTGGAATCTTGATTCATCTGAGAAGACAACAGAGTGCCAAATGTGATAAAACTTTGTTTTCGTCTGCATGGACCACTCATATAGTTTCCTCTTATTAATAACAGGGAACAATGGCTTCCGTCCAGTGGCGTAGCGTGGCTCTCCAGCGCCGGGGGGGGCATTGTTTCCATTTGCGTCCCCCCTTTAACCCCCACTTCCATTTGCGCATACCCCCCCCCCCCCTTTAACCCTCACTTCCATTTCCGACTGTGAAAAAGAAAAATAGGTCAAATGGGAGCGAAACAGGGGTGTTAGACTTTAAAACGATACGTAATACTCCACTATAGAATACAAAAGAAAATATTTTTTTCATTTTTATTTATAACAAAACTTCGTAAAAATCGCAGCAAAATATCACGATGAATCAAACACCTTGGAAATTAATGTAAGTTAGCAGGAAAAGACAACAGTTACGTAGCTTCATCGCGCAATATTATGCTAAATACTTCAAAGGTCAAGGTCAACATTTCAAATATTAATGCAATATGTGGCCAGCCAGGCGTACCCCCAGGCCCACGCCCGGAGGCCATGGCCCCCTACCGCTCCCCGGCACCTGGCTCCAAACTCCGCGTCCTCATTTGCAGAAGACAACTCTTAGATCACAGGCCTGCGAATGAGAACTTTGTAAGTTGTTTTCTTACTAATAACTGATTTTATATAATTCAACTACGCTGATTTCGAATAAGGTGTCCATATTTTTCTATCACGTAAGAATTTTTCGCAAACTGGAAGGGAAAAAACAACAACATAAATAAATATTATTTATTTCAATTTACATTAGGTACCTATTTCGTTTTGTTATACTAATTACAAATGCAAACAACTTTAAAAAGAAAGAAGACTATTAACGTCAATTACATATTCATCTTTATCTGTCCTGAGTTTTCTTGTGAGATCTATGCCTTTTAATCTCGAATGTACACGCTGTTCCTTTTCTTTTATGTAATAATTCTGGAGTATCCCGTTTCAACATCCAGCAGTAATCAGCCATCATACTGATGTCCCACCTCCCCTGAAATCTCTTCTCCATTTCTATGTCTTGGTGAAACCGTTCTCCTTGTTCTTCACTGAGTGCTCCGAGATTCTCAGGGAAGTAATCTAAGTGTGAATGTAAGAAATATAATTTTAAACTCATATTAAACCCAACTCTTTGAACTTATTTAGCATGTTGTTCACCATGTTTTGGTAATTTGGGTCCTTGTTATTCCTCATAAATTTGCTGATAACATCCTTAAAAACAATCCACGCTTCTTTTTCAAGATTGCTCATTGTTCTTTCAAAGTGTTCATCCAAAGTCAGTTTTCTAATCTGGGGACCAACGAAAATCCCTTCTTTCAATTTTGCTTCCGAAAGAGTTGGGAATTTAACACACAGATACTTAAAACAATCTCCATTTTCGTCCAAGGCCTTAACAAATTGCTTCATCAAGCCGAATTTTATGTGAAGCGGAGGTAAAAGGACTTTCTTCGTGTCAACCAAACTTTCACGTTGAATGTTTTTAGAACCAGGGGGTCAGGTTGACTCTGCGTGGCCATTCCTTTTTTATCCAGTGCTGAGTTCCTGCTCAGCTATCCCATTCACGCAAAAAACATGGAAACTTCGTATAACCTGGTTGCTGACCTAACAACATACAAATCACTTTTAAGTCTCAACCTTAGCTTGAAGAAGCTCAAGATTTTCGTACGTTTCCTTCAAATGAACCGAATGAGCCACAGGAACGGATGCATACAAGTTACCGTTGTGAAGGAGGACGCCTTTTAGACTTCTTTAGGAGGAATCAATGGAAAGTCTCCATTCATTTGGGTCATAGACTGCAGCGCCTAGCTTAAGTATTAGTTCTGAAACATTGTTGCAATATACCAGTGAATTTTCTTGAGAAAAATATTGGATGAATTCTTTTTCTCGATTTATGTACCAGTAAAATGACGTCCCGGGAGAAAGCAAGTTCTTTGCACGAAGTCTGGATCCCAAAATCTCTGAAGAATCCTTCGGGAGACACAAATCTCTTACCAAATCATTAAGTTTACTTTGTGTAAACAATTGGGGTTCACCAGATGTTTCGGTTTGAAAACAATCAATATCATCGTTTCTATCGTCATCAGACGCCGAATCAGATGAAGTTATGTCAAGAGTATTTGGTTTAGTACGTACAGGTATATCAGGTCCATGAGCAACAGGTCTTATAGCAGACTGAAAGTTTGGGTAAGAAATTTCCTTTTTATTTTTAGTATTGTGGCCTTGCACGTTACATGAACGAAAATAGCAGTCATTGCTGTGATTTCTAGGCTCATGCCAGACCATTGGAATCCCAAGAGATAAAGAATCCTTTTTACCTTTAATCCACAGTCTAAGTTGCCATAGCGACAAATAAACAAATTTCAAAAGAGAAATATAGAAATATAGTCAACCTCGCACGCACTAAACAGACTGACTCATCTCGTGGCTTGTCAATCACATACTAGCGGTGCGTTTCTCGAATGTTTTAGAAGACGCTATGACGTCACTTCTGATCTGGAAGCATTTATAGGCAGTAGTTTTTAATCAAAATTTAATTGAGTCAATTTTAATGAAAATTACTTCATATGTAATATGAAATATGACATTTTGTGAAAAATCTGTACGTGATGGCGAAAAATGAATATTATTTTCGGAATGACCGTGCTAAAATTACTATATAAGTGATAAAACATTTCGGACAACAAAACCATCGCAGGCCGGTGAATTATTGGTGTTAATGTTCTGTTTCTGTCCTACCAAATCTAATATTGCGAATACAAAAATTCCTGGTGCTCTTCCAATATGTGCTCTACCGCGAAACTGTGATCTACCATATTCCAATACGTGCTCTACCGTGAAACTAGCCTTATAAGCAGGGGTGCAGTGCCAATTTTATAGGTGCCGGAGCTCTGGTGGGCCTGACAAAAGCCTGCCATTTCCTATCCTGTTTCTATATATGCCACACGATGACTAAGTATTTCGTGTTTGCACTCACTCACTAAACTGTTGATAATTAATTAATGGAGACAATTTTTTTGTTGCTTGTTATGGTAATTCCTCCAAACTTCCTCTTGCAGAGGTGCCGGAGCGGCGCTCCGGTGAGCTCCGGCAGCACTGCACCCCTGCTTATAAGGCTAACTAACGAAAATATCATGACTTAACCTAACCAATCGTTAGGTCAACTATACGCCCTTGACGATTGGTTAGGTTAAGTCGTGATATTTTCGTTAGTTAGCCTGGAATATGGAATATTAGTTGGAATATGGTAGATCACAGTTTCGCGGTAGAGCACATATTGGAAGAGCACCAAATTCCTTTGTAGGGAAACCTTCGATGATACTCATTTCTTCTTTTAAATTTTACACAGTTATTTAATCGCCGAAATTCTCACAATTCAAGACCAGCTGTCCGCTTTCAAGCAACCAAAATTCAAAAGTTTAAGCGTGCACGAGATTCAGCCACGTATTACATACCATACAACCAACCACCCAACGGATCATTCAAAACTCACTACATGCCCCCTGTTACAATGTAGTATTTACTAAATTTACTTTCTATGTTTCTCTAGCCGTGTAAATATTCGTAGGTTCCATCTGGCTCTTTTCAGTTTCATTGCTGCAATTTTGTCGCTTATATTTGAAATGAAGTTGTCTCATTAAGAGGCGAGTTTAAATTGTGTTGAGATATTATCCAAATGAATTAGATTTTACGTGTATGTGCTGAAAATCTGTGCTGGAGTATAATAATGAAGTAATGTTTGTTTACAGCTTAATTATATTGGAAATGTATATATGCATGCTGTATAAATATACGCATATATTTTGCCTATTTTATGCCTCATTCCGTCGTCAGTTTGTCGGGTAAATGATTAAATAACACCTCAGTGATTTAAACTGTTTACAACCATCTTATAAATGAAACCGTTGAACATTGTGAAGGGTACTTGGCGGAAGTGAAGGAATTTTTCTTCGCCTCCTTTTCTGTAACTTAAACTATCATTTTTTTTGCCACAAAACTCGGCTTGCAACAACTAAGGGCCTGAATTTAGTCCTGCAACCCAGTTTTCCCTGAATTTCTCATTTGTGTGGCTATAGCTGAGGTCGTAGCGTTTGGAAATAGGAAAACTTTGAACCAGTTACAGTACTCTGGAAAAATTGACCCTGTGGTTTTGAAGGGACGTCCTCCTTCACAAGGTTACATCCATATCTTAGATGTCTTTAATGGTATGGGTCTGTATCGAAGGAGTGACATTTCAAAGGAGTGACATAACAAAGGAGTGACATAAATACCGTAACGAAGGAGTGACAGAATTGTTAAAATTAAGATTTTATTTCAAAAACTAGAAACCTAACCTAACCTAACCTAACCTAACCTAACAGTTGCAAGCCTCTCTTCCCTCTGGATTTGTTCTTTCTTCTTCTTTGTTGGTATTTTCGTGTCACTCCTTTGAATTTTATCCCCGATTTGTCACTCCTTTGTTATGTCACTCCTTCGTTATGTCACTCCTTTGAATAGGACCGAATGGTATACGTCTCTAGAGAACATCATGTTTGAAGAAGACGGTGCCAAATGTTTATTCCCGTTTTTAAAGAGTGGTCTATTTATTCTAACAGGGTACTATAATATAGTGTACGTACCCGTAAAAAAATTATTTAGGAACGGAAGAACAATTCTGAGAGGTATTAAATTCTACAAAGTCAGAAATAAAATTTTCACCAATACTTTTACTTTAAAAATATAGAAGAAGCCCATTTAATTAACAAAAATTAATATACATATAAAATCATTCGATTTCAGATGAGGAGATTAAAGTAAAAGAAATCGAAATTCTTGAAAACTGTGTTCCAAGATTTGATGGGGAAAGTCAAATAAAATCAACGACAGAGCAGCCAGCGGAACCGACAGAAGGAGGAGAAGAAACTTCAAGAACACCAAGTGAAGGAAAAGAGACTGAACCCAGCGAGGTAACCGAGGTGACCGGAACCACCATTGAATGGACCGGAACCACCGTCGAAGGAACTGAGGGCACTGGAAGCACCAGCGAGGTAACCGAAGGGACTGGATCGACCGGCGAAGTAACTGAGGGCACCGGAAGCACTGGCGAAGTAACCGAGGGGACTGGTAGTACAGGCGAGGTAACCGAGGGGACTGGAACAACGGGTGAGGTAACTGAGGGGACTGGAAGCACCGGTGAAGGAACTGAAGTGACTGGTACTACTGGTGAAGGAACTGAAGGGACTGGAAGTACCGGCGAGGTAACCGAGGGAACTGGAACCACCGTCGAAGGAACTGAGGGAACTGGAAGAACTGGCGAAGTAACCGAAGGGACAGGAACGACCGGCGAGGTAACTGAGGGCACTGGAAGCACCGGCGAAGTAACCGAGGGGACTGGAACCACCGTCGAAGGAACTGAGGGCACTGGAAGCACTGGCGAAGTAACCGAGGGGACTGGACCCACCAGCGAATGGACCGGAACCACCGTCGAAGGAACTGAGGGAACTGGAAGCACCGGCGAGGTAACCGAAGGAACTGGATCGACCGGCGAGGTAACTGAGGGCACTGGAAGCACTGGCGAAGTAACCGAGGGGACTGGAACAACGGGTGAGGTAACTGAAGGGACTGGAACCACTGGTGAAGGAACTGAAGGGACTGGAAGCACCGGCGAGGTAACCGAGGGAACTGGAACCACCGTCGAAGGAACTGAGGGAACTGGAAGCACTGGCGAAGTAACCGAAGGGACTGGAACGACCGTCGAAGGAACTGAGGGCACTGGAAGCACTGGCGAAGTAACGGAGGGGACTGGAACGACCGGCGAGGTAACTGAGGGCACTGGAAGCACTGGCGAAGTAACCGAGGGGACTGGAACAACGGGTGAGGTAACTGAAGGGACTGGAACCACTGGTGAAGGAACTGAAGGGACTGGAAGCACCAGCGAGGTAACCGAGGGAACTGGAACCACCGTCGAAGGAACTGAGGGAACTGGAAGCACTGGCGAAGTAACCGAAGGGACTGGAACGACCGTCGAAGGAACTGAGGGAACTGGAAGCACTGGCGAAGTAACCGAAGGGACTGGAACGACCGTCGAAGGAACTGAGGGCACTGGAAGCACTGGCGAAGTAACCGAGGGGACTGGTAGTACAGGCGAGGTAACCGAGGGGACTGGAACCACCGTCGAAGGAACTGAGGGAACTGGAAGCACTGGCGAAGTAACCGAAGGGACTGGAACGACCGTCGAAGGAACTGAGGGCACTGGAAGCACTGGCGAAGTAACCGAGGGGACTGGTAGTACAGGCGAGGTAACCGAGGGGACTGGAACCACGGTCGAAGGAACAGAGGGAACTGGAAGCACTGGCGAAGTAACCGAAGGGACTGGAAAGACCGGCGAGGTAACTGAGGGCACTGGAAGCACTGGCGAAGTAACGGAGGGGACTGGAACAACGGGTGAGGTAACTGAAGGGACTGGAACCACTGGTGAAGGAACTGAAGGGACTGGAAGCACCGGCGAGGTAACCGAGGGAACTGGAACCACCGTCGAAGGAACTGAGGGAACTGGAAGCACTGGCGAAGTAACCGAAGGGACTGGAACGACCGTCGAAGGAACTGAGGGCACTGGAAGCACTGGCGAAGTAACCGAGGGGACTGGTAGTACAGGCGAGGTAACCGAGGGGACTGGAACCACCGTCGAAGGAACAGAGGGAACTGGAAGCACTGGCGAAGTAACCGAAGGGACTGGAAAGACAGGCGAGGTAACTGAGGGCACTGGAAGCACTGGCGAAGTAACCGAGGGGACTGGAACAACGGGTGAGGTAACTGAAGGGACTGGAACCACTGGTGAAGGAACTGAAGGGACTGGAAGCACCGGCGAGGTAACCGAGGGAACTGGAACCACCGTCGAAGGAACTGAGGGAACTGGAAGCACTGGCGAAGTAACCGAAGGGACTGGAACGACCGTCGAAGGAACTGAGGGCACTGGAAGCACTGGCGAAGTAACAGAGGGGACTGGTAGTACAGGCGAGGTAACCGAGGGGACTGGAACCACCGTCGAAGGAACTGAGGGAACTGGAAGCACTGGCGAAGTAACCGAAGGGACTGGAACGACCGTCGAAGGAACTGAGGGCACTGGAAGCACTGGCGAAGTAACCGAGGGGACTGGTAGTACAGGCGAGGTAACCGAGGGGACTGGAACCACCGTCGAAGGAACAGAGGGAACTGGAAGCACTGGCGAAGTAACCGAAGGGACTG
The DNA here is from genome assembly GCA_023014485.1 of Bathynomus jamesi. Taxonomy (NCBI): domain Eukaryota; kingdom Metazoa; phylum Arthropoda; class Malacostraca; order Isopoda; family Cirolanidae; genus Bathynomus; species Bathynomus jamesi. The sequence continues at coordinate 68,606 of JAJOZX010004931.1, read as the reverse complement.
GAAAGACCGGCGAGGTAACTGAGGGCACTGGAAGCACTGGCGAAGTAACCGAGGGGACTGGAACAACGGGTGAGGTAACTGAAGGGACTGGAACCACTGGTGAAGGAACTGAAGGGACTGGAAGCACCGGCGAGGTAACCGAGGGAACTGGAACGACCGTCGAAGGAACTGAGGGAACTGGAAGCACTGGCGAAGTAACCGAAGGGACTGGAACGACCGTCGAAGGAACTGAGGGCACTGGAAGCACTGGCGAAGTAACAGAGGGGACTGGTAGTACAGGCGAGGTAACCGAGGGGACTGGAACCACCGTCGAAGGAACTGAGGGAACTGGAAGCACTGGCGAAGTAACCGAAGGGACTGGAACGACCGTCGAAGGAACTGAGGGCACTGGAAGCACTGGCGAAGTAACGGAGGGGACTGGAACGACCGGCGAGGTAACTGAGGGCACTGGAAGCAGTGGCGAAGTAACCGAGGGGACTGGTAGTACAGGCGAGGTAACCGAGGGGACTGGAACAACGGGTGAGGTAACTGAGGGGACTGGAATCACCGGTAAGGGAACTGAAGGGACTGGTACTACTGGTGAAGGAACTGAAGGGACTGGGAGCACCGGCGAGGTAACCGAGGGAACTGGAACCACCGTCGAAGGAACTGAGGGAACTGGAAGCACTGGCGAAGTAACCGAAGGGACAGGAACGACCGGCGAAGTAACTGAGGGAGGAACAACGGGTGAGGGAACTGAAGGGACTGGAACCACTGGTGAAGGAACTGAAGGGACTGGAAGCACCGGCGAGGTAACCGAGGGAACTGGACCCACCAGCGAATGGACCGGAACCACCGTCGAAGGAACTGAGGGAACTGGAAGCACCGGCGAGGTAACCGAAGGGACTGGATCGACCGGTGAGGTAACTGAGGGCACTGGAAGCACTGGCGAAGTAACCGAGGGGACTGGAACAACGGCTGAGGTAACTGAAGGGACTGGAAGCACCGGTGAGGGAACTGAAGTGACTGGTACTACTGGTGAAGGAACTGAAGGGACTGGAAGCACCGGCGAGGTAACCGAGGGAACTGGAACCACCGTCGAAGGAACTGAGGGCACTGGAAGCACTGGCGAAATAACCGAGGAGACTGGAACCACCGGTGAGGAAACCGAAGGGACTGGAACCACCGGTGAGGTAACCGAGAAGACTGGAACTACCGGTGAGATGACTGGAACCACCAGTGAAGTTACTACAGAAACACCTACTGAAGAATGTAAGGAAGGTTATGAATATATTGAAGAACTGGATAAGTGTTTTTCACTTAGTAATTATACAGCACAGTGGTTTGATGCTGAGTGCGCATGTGCAGCTTCTGGCGCAACCCTCGCCATCATTGATTCTGCGGAGAAAGAAACCATTTTGTCAAGTAAATTTTCTGTTTTAAGATAGTTTATAATTATGTAATTGTTTCTTGCAAATATATTCATGTTTGATAATATGCACAATGCACATACTCTTTACTAAAATTTCAGAAACCCTCACTGAAAGTGTTTGGATTGGTTTAAGTGACCAGGATGAAGAGGGCTCTTATATATGGAGAGATGGATCGCCTTTAGACTATAACAGGTAGCCTGCATGTTTGAATAAAAGAGTAGTTTAATTTTCCTGTAATTTTTTTTAAATATTATTGTTTTTTGATGTATTTTGTGAAGTTGTTTTCTATAGGTGTACACACAGTGTATATTTTCTTTAGAATTTCTTCTTAATTTCATATTTGTTTTTAAGCTGGGCAGTAAACCAACCATCAAGTGGAGGAGGCTACTATGATGATGAAGACTGCGTGGAAATGTCTGCAGAACTTAATTTCAAATGGAATGATGAAGGATGCGCAGCCCAAAGAAAGTAAGTGATTCTAATGAAGACGATGTATTTATAATATTTTATTAATAAATGATCGTTATGTCTTTAGTTCACAATCCCAATAATGAGTATTCGTTATTGTGTAGGTTCCTCTGCGAAGCTGCCGACTCTGCAACGCGAGAAGCAATGAAAACCAAACTTTGCCCCGAAGGTTGGTTTATAAACGAAGCATCAGATTTGTGCTACCATGTTAGTCCCACGACCCAAAGCTGGCAAGAGAGTTTTGACTACTGCAAAGAAATTGGTGGTAATTTGGCTTCCTTCTCTACAGTTGATGAAATGAACTTGGTAAAAGGTAAGGTTCTGGATATAAAAACCACTTTTTTTAACTGTCAAAAGAGTCTGAGTCTAAGGCATATGTAGATTACAGTATTTTATTACCATACTCACATTTTAGTACTGCTAATTCTAAAGGATTTACATAAAATCATTAGGAAAGGTTTTTCAGTACTCTTCTTTTTGAATGTATCATTAATGTAATATTTTTTGAATAGGAAATCTCACGGATAATGTATGGATTGGTCTTACTGATTCTGCAGCTGAAGGAGCATACAGATGGTCTGATGAGACTTCTCTTGAGTTTGAGAGGTATAAAGATATTTAGCCGTATAAATTATATGTACAGCTCACACGTAATATAAATATTTGTTTAGCAAATATTAATATAATTCATTTTAAAAGAGCTTGACAAATATTTTAGTAATTTGAAAAATAAAAGTTCTATAATATATATATATGGATAATTGTATTGCCAGATACATGATGATAGTTGACGAATTTCTGTAATTTCATATATTATGGGTAATTGTAAGGGATATACTTTTCACATTTATAAATGCACACAGTTGTACAGTATGACTTAACCTAAAAAATAATTATTTTCATCATACTCTCACGTAACTAACCAACCGATCATTAAAACTAACTTTTTGCAAGAGTAAAAATTTTTAGCATTTTATATAAAACACGCAAATACACATGCTTGAACACATACTTCACTGCCGGAAAACTTAGGGATTTGGTTTAATTAACTAGTCCGTTCCAATACTTACATTCATACTCAGAGTATATAAAATGGCTTTAATTTGAATTTGCTTGTTCGTCATTCATGCAAAACTTGAGTTCATTTTAATTAACTATTTAAAAAATTTTTTTTTACATATTAAATGTTATACATCATCATAAAATTTTTGCTTCTGAAAAACGGTGCCTATTTCATTCTGGCATCTGTATTTTGTTTAAAAAAATATATATATATATGTGTGTGTGTGTGTGTGTGTGTGTGTGTGCAGATGAATTCTTTGACGTAGATACAAATCAGCCAAGAACAAGTTCAGACACGAATCTATTCATGGAGTTAGGGTTCTTGGAAGGAGACGAAATTAAGGCTCTATGACAAATATGGGAAAATTTAGCACCAGGGACAAACATTTAGAGTGTCACGTTTCTGAAGAAATGTAAAGAGGGTATTACCAAGCCTGTATACTTAATATAGGGAAAATTACTCGATGCAGGACAAATTCCACCTGCAATAAAGAATGATTTTCGCTTGCAATTGACATCTGAGGCTTCCCTTATTAGCGTTCAGCAGTAGTCAGCCAGCATTTTTGGTCTCCACTTGCCCTGGCATCGTTTCTCCATCGCAGAAATGTTCTGATAAAACCGCTCTCCACGTTCATCACTGACATCCCAGGTTGTGAGGAAAAAATCCAAGTGCGAATGCAAAAAATTAATTTTTAAACTCATTTTACATCCCAATGATCTGTAAGCTTGGAGAAGTTCATCAACCAATTCTGCATAGTTAGGCGATTTTTTGTTGCCTAAGAAATTCTGGGTCACTGCTTTAAAAGCATTCCAAGTTGTTTTTTCAGAGTCATTCAGGACTTCATCAAAAGCACCATCTTTCATTAACTCATTTATTTCTGGACCAACAAAATTCCCTCTTTGGAAAATACTTGACAAATGGCTGCCGAACTTTAGAATTGAAATAGAAACACACATGAATGAGAGACGTACATTCTTTAATGTCCCAACTGCGGTGAGACCGACAGGAGGCCATGAAAACGAGGATGGAAAATGCCCCAAGAACAGGGTGCCCAAAACTTTTTAATGTTCGAGCAAAAGAACTGAGGAACCTCCAGCACACCAAACTGAATAATTTCAAGAACCAACTGAACAAATTAGTGTGCAAATCACTCACCAGCCATGTGCAGCTGGCTTTGATGGCAGGAAGAGAGTGGAAATCATTTCTCTCCTCCACCGAATCCTGCAGGTGAGGCATGATGCTCCACATGGGTCAACCGCAGGTCGATCGTGAACTGTCGTTCGAAGCTATCAAGTGAGATCAAGTATACACACACACACACACACACACACACACACACACACACACACACACACTGGCGGTCAAAATTATGGAAACATTTTTAAAATGCTGATTATGTAATAATAATAGAATTCTTTTAATTTTTTTGTAAGTTACAGGAAGTAAACTGCTATGTCTATCTAATTAAGGAGCTTTCTGACGTAGTTTTGCTTCATAAAGCAACAAGCAATTAATCAATATTGAAAGAACTTGTATTTAATGGTAACACGTTTTGATTAAAATAATTGTCTATGTTCCCAGAAATATTGATATTATTGGTTAGAATGTTTTTCTGTTATTTGTATTCATAAATTTTATCCCATTTCCTTCAAAAAATCATCTCTGACTAGTGAAACTTGCATCTGAACACTGTTTGGTACCAGTGTTTCGTTCTCTTACAAGGATTTCTCTATAATAATGGCTCCCACAAAGGAAATACCATACAAAAATAGACTCAAAATTGATTAATACTTTCTTGATGAAGAACTGCAGAGACACATAGCCAATAAAGTAGGATTTCATTGTCTACGGTGAGCAAACCCTCTCTCGTCATTCTCAGACTGGGACTATAATGGCCAAAGTAGACCGACGGCGAAAAAGGGAGACCTCGGAAAAAGAAGACAAACATGATTTTATTGAGCAAATGCAACAGAAAGAATATTATCGTTCGAATAGCTGCTAAAGTCAATGTATCACGCAATAGCAGCACTTCTACTTTAACAGCGAAGAGACGTTTGAGAAAGGTTAGTTTAATGGGTTGGGTTGCTACCAGAAGGCCTTTTTTGCGACGAAGAAATAAAGCCGAACGTTTGAAATTGGCATAAAATCACAAAGAATGGTCACTCCAAGGCTAGCAAAAGCGGCTTTCTAGTAGCAACCCGACTCATTAAATCAACCTCCCCGGATGTCTATTCACTGTTGAAGTAGAAATGCAGTAGTTGCGTAACGCATTCACTTTAACAGTTATTCGAATGCTTGTATTCTTTTTGTTGCGTTTGCTCAATAAAATCATGTACTGTATTTGTCTTTTTCCGAGGTCTTCCTTTTTCGCAGTCGGCCTACTTTGTTCATTACACTTCCATTTTCAGAATGACGAGAGAGGGTTTTGCTCACCGTGGAGAATGAAACTCCTACTTTATTGGCCATTTATCTTTGTAGCTCTTCATCAAGAAGCTATTAATAAATCTTGAGTTTATTTTTGCATGATATTTCCTTTCTGGGAGCTATTATACAGATATACTTGAAAGAGAAGGGCACAATGTTACCAAACAATGTTGAGGTGCACGTTTCACGAGTCAAATTACATTTTTGATGGAAAATGGGATAAAATGTATGAATACAAATAACAGAAAAATATTCTAACAAATAATATCAATATTTCTGTGAACATAGACACTTATTTTAATCAAAACGCAATGTTACTATTAACTGTATATATATATATATATATATATATATATATATATCAACATAAAGAACGACGCTTGTAAAGGAGAACATTCCGCGCAAGATGAGGAGGGAGAACGAACAAATGAAAAAATGAGGTAACCACCCGGGAATCGAACCCGGGATCTTCCGATTGCCGGTCAGATATGATAACCACTACATTTTTTCATTTGTTCGTTCTCCTCCTCATCTTGCGCGGAATGTTCTCCTATACAAGCGTCGTTCTTTACGTTAATTATACTGCGTGTTCTTTGCAGTTAAAATATATATATATATATATTATATTATATATATATATATATATATGTGTGTGTGTGTGTGTACAGGGTGTCCAAAAGGTCACTAGTCAAAGGAAATTATATTACATTAACCTTCTGTGCATTAAATGGGGAACATT